>JABJVR010041874.1:0-31433 GCA_025773905.1 Chitala chitala
ACTAGCTTTTATCTGGAATTGTGTGGTGATTTTAAACATGTACCAGCACTTCCAAGCAAAAAAGCAAAGCCAGTCCCCCACCTAATTAACAATGGCCACCAGGTGGCACTAGAATACAGACGTCAGAAATCCTGACACTGCTAGTGTCAAATCCTTGGCATTCAGTTAACGCTGCCTGTGGGGGCTTAGCTTGTATCAAGCATTTAAACATCACTCCCTTTCAGATATACCACCATAGCTTCAGACTGTAATGAGATTACCGCCTCCTTTACAACAACAATGTGGGAAAGACAAACTGTAGCATTTTTCTTTGACAGATGTGTCTGTGTTTGTATGTGGGAGAGTGGGAACAGCTGAGAATGTTCCCACACACAGGTCACACTCACCACTCTACTGGTGATATGAAACACAGCCATGCATTTAAAGGAATTAAACTCAGAAAGACTGAGTTTTGAAAGTAGCAAACATAGACATGCACACAGTGTTGGTCTGAGTCATTCACATTCATACCCAAATGTTTCCATGGCAACTTGTAGAGACCGGTAAACATAAGGAGTACGTGAATGGGGTTCAGACCTACACACCTGGAAGATAAGATGAATCAAGGGTACTTCCATCTTTTGTACCACCATCCCCTCCTTCAATGGCACAGAGAAAAAAATTGGTGCCTTACATCGTGTATGTGTCAGCCTGTTATGAGAAGTGCTGATATGCAAGAAATGTTCCCGGTACTCTGAAGAGAATAAACAGAGATGCTGGTACTGTTTTTGGGTGGTTACTGACATACGTCCAGCCCTGAGTTTACTAGTACAGTGTGGGAGAATTAACCCAGCTCCATTGCCTTCTACCATGAAAAGGTCTAGACCTTATTTACTTTAGGAGATGAAAACTAAATCCTCATCACCATACTCCTTAGGGAGGTATTTTGTATGCTTAAGTGTATAATCTAAGACATTTCATAAACTAGTATCAAGGACTTTTTTCAGAATTAGAATTTCAATAGTACAGCCTTTTACTGGTTTTAATCATGATGCATTTATGGGTGTTTGTGATTTCAGAAATACATATTCTTGTTGTGCCCTGTGGTGGGTTGGCACCCCGCCTTAGGTGTCCCCTGCCCTGCGCCCTATGTGCTCTGGGATGGGCTCCAGGCTTCCTCGCGACCCTCACCAGGAATAAGCGGTTAAGATACTGGATGGATGGATGGATATTCTTGCTGTTGAATCATTTATTTCTGTATGTCTGTGATGTTGAAAATGATCAATCAGTTTATTTAACTGGACATATAATCATAGCAGCTGAGATGAAACAAGGGAAAGAGTAGGAAATACCTTCTTCTGATTGGGAAGGGCAGTGTTAGGTTACTCATGGATTCTGTTCCTTTTTCCTGCCTTCAGTGTAACCACAATCTCTGCGAACATGACCCTAAGTAGGATGGTTTAAGGTTTTGTCTTCAGGGTTCAATGGGCATTTGAAGACTGGTACTGAACAACTATAAAAGGAGGTTAGGCATGTTTGGGCCAGTTACTGGCGTCTGCAGGCGTGTACACACATGTATGCACTTGTGTGTGCGTGCGTGTGAGCAGAGTGGGGGTGTTGCGCCCACTTTGTAGGATCTCCTTTTAAACCATATTCTAGGCGGAAGTGGTTTAATCTGCCGACTGGATTGGAGCCAGGGGAAACAGGGTTGTTTATTATCCCAAGGCAAACATCCCATTTCCTAGTTTTGTTCAGGCTGTTGCCACACAGAAGCTAAATCTGCGTGGTGGCCATAAATTTTAAAATAGACATGCTATCACTTTTGTCCTAAACTGTCTGGGTCTATCTAACTTGTAAGAGCTCTGGGTTGTCACTATGGGGTTTTGTGCCTAAACCCAAGGGCCTCTGGTGTAAAATACAGCTCTAGGGTCTTAGCTATGAAGATGTAAGTCTAAACTGTGTACCTGTACCTCAGAGGCAGATAACCCAGAGGTTATCTGCCTCAGTATCTGCTTAGTAATTTTCAACCTGGCATGGCACATACCAGCTGCTTTCAAACCAGCATCCATGATAAACCATCTACTGCTCTTCTTCATAGGAACTTTCCTACAATCATGAACTGGGTAGAAGCCCAGAAACCTGGGGTTGACAGCATCATTATCATCATCTTTGTCTATGTGGAGCTGGTAGACTTTGTCTGTACCATCATCAAGCTCAACAGCATTTTAGTCCCTGAATGAAGAGTCATGTGACATCTTAATCAGGGAAAATCATGGCTGTGGCCAAGAAACAATCGAGTGATGACAAGCTAGTGACCATGGGATTAAAATGGCTGATGAAGGTGTAGGTCATCTGTCTGTTACAGTACTGAGAAAATAGCTCAACATCTTATCCTTCCACTTTCTCTTTAACAAGACCAGTGCGAGATTCCTTTTGAAACTGGACTTTCACTTGCTATTCCCCTGTAGTTTGCGGGTGTAATCCTGTAAAGGTAATCTTGACTCTTGACACTAGTTCCCTCAAGCACACATACAAAGTATCTCTCTCTCTCTATATATATATATATATATATATATATATCTTTTATCTGTTGTCATATCTTACTTTGTACAGTGTCCTTGGGTGTCCAGAAAGGCGCTTATAAATAAAATGTATTATTATTATTATATATAGTATCTCTCAAAAAGAATTCAATTTCTCAAAACTGACTTTCTTTCAATATAAAGAATGGCTGTTGCAAAGTTAAAAGAGTCCTGTGCAGTCCAGTAAGTGACCACTTAAGGTCAGATGGTCTGTACAGGGGGCCAACAGGCTTTTCTGGCTATGATGATCTTTGATAGGGGCCAAAAAAATCCACTCTAGGCCACTAATCAGTAGTTCCTCCATTTAGGATGCTGGTTCTGAAGCCCATATTACAGGGGTCAAGCAGAGTCCTCAGCAGGACTTCAGCACCATAGTGTACACTGCTAAATCCAGCTGTGCTCTGGCTTGCCTCTGTTTTGTCTAAAACTGTTCCTAGCTGTATTTGATGCATTTACTGATTGCAAATAATCAGTTTGATACTGTCTAATATTGTGCATATTATTTGCAATAGTTTCCTGTTAACATGTTGCGTGATATAAACTATGCTACTACCTTTCAGAGGTTATTGATCTACATTGGCCACCAAAACACTACAGGTTCTCTGCTGCCCCCTAGTGTTGTAAAGGCCCAGTGACAATGTGGAACCTTCTGCCAATGGTCTGTATGGCAAACAGCAGAAATTCTCCTGAAGAACTCTGGTACATTCCAGCAGCTTACCTTACAGCCTTCTGAGTGAGCGGGAGGTGGAATAACAAACAGGAAGAATGACAGTGGCAAAGAGGGACTAGAAGGACAGACATTATATTATTTACAATGATTCAATGAAACAGTGTTTACACTCCTCATTTTCAAAAGGTAGCCACGTGTAGCCATTATTTTGTGGACTGTTGCACTCCCAACAACACTTTTTGTGACCACAGGACTTTAATATGAACACTAACTATAGTGCTTTGCTATGCAAACAAACTGACAACACAAACACTTTACAGTACAGCAACACGGTCAGTCAGTCATCAGTTAGCCAGGCATCACTTGCACGTCTGCAGTTGGTCCAGAATGCTGCTGCTCGTTTCTTAATGGGAATGAGGAAGCGGGAGCACATAACTCCAGTGTTGGCATCCCTACACTGGCTCCCTGTGCGTTTTAGGATACAATTCAAGATTTTATTATTTGTTTACAAAGCCCTAAATAATCAAGCTCTACCTTATATTGCTGACCTTCTGCAGAAGTATATTCCGACGCGCTCACTTAGGTCTGCTGATAGGTTTTTGCTGACGGTTCCAAAGTCCAGGATGAAGACTCGAGGTGATCGTGCTTTCTCAGTGGCTACACCAAGACTCTGGACATTCAACAGGCTCCAAGTCTTCCTAGTTTTAAATCTTAAGTCACTTCTATTTTCCTTGGCGTTTAATACAGTTTGACGATGGTATTTTAATCTTCGTTTTAATTAATTTATTATTTAATATTTATTGTTTTATTTTGTTTTATTTTATTTAAAATTTTTTTTAGGTATTGTACAGCACTTTGGTCAACTCTGTTGTGTTAAAATGTGCTTTACAGATAAATTTGACTTGACTTTGACTTGAGTCATCTTTTATACCACTTCATCTTGTTAAGGGTCACGGGAAGCCTGGAGCCCATCCCAGGACACACAGGGTGCAGGGCAGGGGACACCCAGGGCGGGGCTCCAACCCATTGCAGTAGCAGCACAGTCTTTTGAACTAAATTATATCACATGCATGGGGGCCACTACAGATTTTGAGCCCCATGAAAGATCTTATGTTACCTGATATGTTACGTAAGGCATTATGCTATAATCTTTTCATTATTTTTGAGGGTCCCTGTCAGTCATGAGCCTTTGAAATCATCCTAGATTTCTGCTCCTGTATGGCTCCTGTGGTCATATGACTAGGGTCTGCAGTACAACAGCTCTGGCACCTTTTTCCTTGCAGGCTGTGGCCAGCCCTGGGCTCCAGTGGAAAGGCTCTCTTTCTGTTTGTTTTGTCTCCTATCCGGTGCATGCTTTAGCCAGGCGGGCAGTGTTGCAGGCATGTTGTCTTGTGTGTGCAGCTAGGCCGTAACTTATATAAAAGGGACACTAATTACACAGTAATTATGGGCAGCACTTTTGAGCGAATGGTTGGGAGTGGTTTGGTTCAGCACAACACAGATGAAGATTGGTTTCTTTTTAGTTTGTTTTTCTTTGCTGAATCCCTCTCTAACCTTTATCTGAAGTCAGAGCCTGAGCTCCTGCATCAGGGTAGGGGTAGGGGGACCTTGAGGTTTACACAGATGGGGCAGGTCAGGGAAGTTCAGCCTTTTGTAAAGGTAAGCAGATGACTGCAGATGGTCTACACCAATGAGAGGGAGTGCAGCTCCACAGCCAGTGGGCTGTGGTCTGGTTAAGTGAGTGGTCGCTCCACCACTGGGTTTCACACAAACTCTTGAAGCTGCTTGTCTTTCTAATTGGTGTGTCCCTGCACATGTTTACACACTTTCACACACTTCGCATCTATGTGTCTGCTATCATGCATGCGCTGCATTGAACCTGCTAAAGGGTACCGGTTCTGTTTAGTGGTTGTTGGGACTGGCGGTGGTTGTGGCAAACAAGTTTACTTAGTGACTGACATACACACATTGGTCATGGTGAAATGTTGAAGTGGTGAAGCAGTTATTGAGTAACGTCTCCTTTATATGCTTATGCCTCAGACAAGGACCAAAAACAAAACTGGAATCAAAATTTCAAATTAAATGCCTATAAATGCAGAAAAAAAGTCCAGCTAAAAGAAAGCACAGAGACTAAGTCACAAACCTCTGTATCCCGGTCTGATTCTGAATCCAACCAGCTGACTTGTTTAGCAAAGCAACTGTTACCACCAACTGGGGTTTGTTACCTGCTTGAAGTGGTAAGTTTGGTAAACAGTTACCATGGTAACAACAGAGAACCCAACCCTTTGGCAGTGCTCTTCTTCGTATTATTTTTAATAATGAAATGACATACCCAAATAATTTCAATTACCCTTTCAAAATACAAAAGCATTTTCAACAGTGTCCCCTGTGTAACCCTCTACAACACTTAAAATGTATTTACATATGTTGTAAACCAATATGTGTGTAAGGCATTAAATGAAATGTAATGGATTGTCATAATAAAGCTTGATCATCAACGTGCTTCATTTGAAATAATTTAATTTCCTTTGCTGCTTTAAAAAACTTACTGAAACGCAAGATTGCCTCTTTTCCTGCAGTCTGCATAGTCTGCAAAAAAGAGTACAAGAGACTTTTGGGAAAGTGCAGGCCGAGCACGAGTCACGGTTTCCTGTTTACTGCGATCCCTCCCGGCGCGAGAAACTCGAGCTAATCTCCGGTCACCTCCTTCAGATCCACGCATCCGCTATATCAGCTCAAAGCTTTGGTGGTTTTAACACAGGGCCCTCATTATTGTTTCACGCTTAAAACCACACTGAGCAGAATTCCAGGCATTCCGAATCTACTTTCTCTTTAGTTGCTGGTGATAAGATCTTAAGGCAATTCAGAAATATCCAGCTGCTGGAACTGGGAATCAGCGACTCGAGATCCGCCGCGTGTTGTTTTATTCGTATTAATGTGTATATTAAAGGACACGTACAGAATTGCGGTTATAATGAAACGCATCAGTCGCATTAGACAGGGTTGTCGGAACCGTTATATGCAAACTTGCAAGAAAGAATCACAAGAATTCTTACGACACATCAACAGCGCATCTTAAGCAACAAATGCTTCAGATGTAAAGATGCGTTCGATGGAATTCTTATGCGAATTTGATTACAGTAAATTGATTCTGACTGTATACGGGTCTGAAGGCAGTTATACTGTGGCCGTTATCTTTGACACTTTATTTCCTGTCATAGGAAATCTGGGAGGCGCGGGGAATGCATCCAGCATCACTGTTTCAGAACAATGGTTTCCATTTACAACTTTTTATAACAGACTTACAGCTAAAAAACTATGCAATTATGTGTAAAGCATCGGCGCTGTTAATTTCAGAGTGCTTGTCAACGCCGACATTTGGACGCTAAGCTCCACCACCACCCCTTCCCACGCCTACCCTCAGCCGCCCAGCCTTCCAGGTCCCTTTCCAGCTGTTGCGCATTCCTGAGCTCGAGGTCTCCGCTAGCGGAGGGGAGTGAGCGCGGCCACTTTCTTCCAAACTTCGGAAACCCTTAGCTCCGAATTCGCAACTGCAACCTTGCAACAGCGGTGATGTCCCCCGAAGAGCCGAGACCGCCACTGACAGCTCAGATATAAACCGGATTCTAAGCAGAGAACACAAAGGGGACGGGGGGGCTCTGGCCGGCAGGGTCCGCCTGTGTGTCTGCATAGCTTTGTTGTTCACATACCTTCATCTCATGACAGACGTTGACAGCACACTCACAGCAATGGTAAGTCGCAGTGTTTTCCCACAATATAAATGAGCCTGGCATTATAGGCATTTAAATATTTAAACAATTATATCGATGCTTGTTTTTCCGTGCCAAGAATCTGTTTTAAAGGATGGGATGTTGGAAAGGCTTCCGTGGTTCGATATGCCGTGCAAAGTGTCGCTCTAAGCGAGACTTAGTTTTTTCCTTGTTATTTAAAAAGATCGTGCATAACGAGATCGATTTTTAAAGCGTTATTGAAGATGTTTCTTTCATATGGAGAACAGAGGTAGTGTTGTTTGTTTTTTTTTATATATTATTGTTGCACCCTGCATACCAATTCATCCTTGTGCAAGCCTCAGCACGATGAAAGCCTTGTTGTGTCTTTGGGGACTGTCACGTGCCTATAGCGCCTCATCAGAGCCCCTGATGGCTGGATAGTGCACGGTTCTCCACAGGTAAAAGGGGTCACAGCTGCCCCCTTCCCCACCCTTGTAAACAATTTCCCCATCTTTTATTTTTTTAATTAATAATGAATCCTACATCAGAACTCAGATTACAGCCAGGTGTGATGTGAGACATAATCACTCCATAACCATTAACTGAGAAAGTGTGCCTCTGTCTGAGTTGAACTGGCTGTGATTTTAGTGTGAAAGGACAGAGCTGAAGTTCACGCACATGGACAGGAAATTGCACTGCGTGCATTACCAGCCTGGAGCAGAGCGTGTGCAGAGGCCTGACACCACAGCCTTAACCTGCCATATGGCTGACACCTGACCTAGATGTGTTCAAGGGGACTTAAAATTTGTTCATATGCAGGACCAGCCTTTGCACTCTGTTTTAAAGACTAATCATATAAAGCATGATTTACTACGCAGACCCAAGCTACCGTGTTGAAGGTAGAATAGACTTGGTAAAATGCTTAAATGTTATGAATAGATCTGAGAACAACACTTCTTGTGAAATACCGCATCATTGGATACCAACAAGTTTTAACTACCAATCCAAAGTTGCTCATAAGATGGTGAAGCATTTCATACCACACTATTTTTAAGATCAGACTGGAAGATTTCTTGGCTCTTACACAGCGAAATAATGACCCAATGAGGCAGGGCACTTCTGTAATAATGTCATTCTTATGCAAACTGTTCAGCTTCTTTTACTGGATTCCTAAACTCCTCTTCATCATGATATACAAAACAAATATGTTTTGTATAAGACATGGTAAAGAGCTAAACTGGATTTTTCTCCTTGTTTTACATGGTCATTAACTTCTAAGGAAAAATTTGCAGCTGTCAATGATAAATAGCTTTTTCTGTTGTTATCCAGTGCTTTGTCTACATATCCAAAGCTGACTGTCTATGGTGTATTTTGTCAAAGTTGCTGTTTGGGTTCCAAAAAAATATGGATATGTACCAAAATATGTACCCCCGTTTGCCGATACTAAGAAACAATTCTGTTCCAGAGCCGATTGGCAGTTCAATGTATGTGCCCTCAGTGTGATACCAATTTCAGTGTTGGTTCCAACAAATGTAATTTTAACTGCATGACTTAGTGTATGTATATATATATATATATATATATATATATATTGTAGTTTTTTTATGTAACCATTCAGCACCTTTTCCATTTATAATTCCCAGTTTCCCCTTGTTGCTATGAAAAGGTAATGAGTGCAGTAGATAGTGGAAAGGATGCCTGGAGCCAGACGTTCCACCTGAAGTCTATCTACAAAGGCTGTATTCTGTCAGAATATATACATGGGTAAAAATGGGTGGAAGTCTAAAGCTGGTTAGTCACTATTGGTAAAACTGTCCCAAAGGAAACTCTTCTGGGAAAAGAAAACATTGGTTTAATTGGTGTGACAGGGGATGCCTGTGTGGTCCAGGCTATATAGAGTAAGCTTCAGAAGGCTAGCAGGCTTTGCCTCCATCTTACACCACGAGAGCCCATAATAGTTCCACCAGCAGTGTTTCTGAGTAGACAAATGGGCTTTTTGTCGACATCCCATCACTTCTGCATGTGTTTTCAAGAATTATGTTAATTCATTTTGAGAAGGCTTTTGAAAACCCTGTAACAATGTACATATTTCATAGTTGCTGTCTTTGGGTAAAAGGATATGATTGTATTTGTGTGTAGGAGTCTAATATGAGGAAAAAGAGATACGGGGTTGTTTTATGACTTGTGCTGGCTTAGTGGAGTTGGCGGTATGGGATAGGGTCTGTCAGTGACCAGAAGCGTAGTTGTGGCAGTCAAAGTTGAGATGCTGACGGAGGTGGATGACAATGGAACACATTGTTATACGCAAATAAGCAGGACACCAACTATGCTTGGGAACTGAGCGATCAGAGCTGTCCCAAGGACACTCTAGAAGAATCAGACCTAAAACATTCATAACTTTGATCTGTAGATACATTTTAATTGTGTGTGGCTAAGGAAGCACCTGTTGTGCAGCAGGTTGTAGAACATGCCATAAAAGACTTGGTGAAATAACAGCACAGAAATTGTAAGCGGCCAAAATTGTGCTTACTGGACCACAGCCAGGAAGTGGGAGTTTCTGTGTGGTTTGTTGGGGTGAAGCAGAAGCAGTGAATGCAGAGGGTAGCCCAAACTCAAGTCCAGCAGAGTTCTGAAACCTTCCCACAAGCTGTTTTGAGGCGAGTGGTTTGTAATCACGGTTGTGGTGTTTCCAAGCTTAGTATCCCCGTCACAGCCTCCATCTGTGCCACAAGCACCTCCACCCCTTCTGCTTCTCACAGGGTTGGTGAGAATTCTGGAGAATGAATGGGGCCCTTTCTGTTTTGATGGGAGCTCTAAAGGTTCTACAGATTGTAGGTGGGATTTGGGTGGGGGGATGGGCATAAATTATGTTCCTATCGGGAGCTGAGGTGAGTTGGCAGGATCTTGTTGGAAGATAGGCTGTAGTATGATCACGTCTTTGAGTAGGAGTAAAGACAGCTGTGTGTTTCTGATGAGACGTGACAGAGAGGGGAGGGGTGTTATCTGTTAAAATTGAAATGTTATGAAATGTGCTTTCTTACTGAGTAATGTATTATCTGTTCCTTTTTGTAGCCTGTGTTATAGTGAGGACACAAGACTAACGGTCTTGATTCCTTTCTTCATTCAATGTCATTTGACCTGCTCACACCAAATGTACACACACAATGACTAAACAAAACATTATGCTCAGAGGGAGCTAAACTGAATGTTTTTCTTTTCATCAAGCTCTTCGATTTACAGTGTTTGCTTTGAAGGGTGTATGGTTCAGTGCTACTGCATGGCTATTTATGTCTCAACTTAAGATTTTTAAATAGTAAAATAGTGCACAACAGTTTATTAGAGGACATGAGAGAGGAGAAGACGAATGACGCTTCTCTCCTCAGTTTGTCTTTCATTCCAGCCAAGCAGTGGACCAGGTAGTCTGATAAGGTTGGGCCTGTGTCTCTTGGAAATAAAGGTGCCCCTAGGAGTGACATACTTTTGTGCCAGAGGCCATGTGATAGAGATAAAAAGCTGGCAGCTCCACAGGTGAGACAAGGGTGTGCGTGTTCCTACCTGTCTGTTTGAGGTGGGGGGAGGAATGTGAAAACCGCAGGTCTTCCATCACCAAAACAGTGCTTGAATTTGTCATTTTTTAAGTTTTTTTATTTTATTTTATAGAACACTGTTTTAAATGTAATTTTATAGTTCTATATTATGCATGTATAAAACAAGTAGTAATTACTCTAATTAATAAAATTGATGTAGGAACTTAAAGATATAATTGCACTGTATGTGTAGTATTAGTGAAACCCTATAAATGAACATATTGAAAGGGGTTTGGAAAGCAGCAGAAACCGTAAGATTTACAACACTGAAGTCTGGCACCACCTGGACTCAAAACAAGGGAAAATTAAGTTTTACAAAAACTAAACATAAATATGTATAGAAATAATCAAACAGAAACATTTTAAATAAAGAAACATAGATTTACTATCAATTTACCTAAATGACCCATTTAAACCTAATTTAAACTTCAGCCATAGGGGGATTATTGCCATGGAAGAAGTAAACTGTCGACAACAGATTTATGAGAAGCCAAATATGGAGGCAATGAAATAGAACAATTTTACACTGACAAAGCAAATGCACTCTTCAGATGTCTCTGTATTCATAACGTTGATATCCTCGTACAGTTTATTCACGCATACGCCCACTGCTACCTTAGCTAACAGCTTTTGTTATAAGCACACATCTTTGCTTGGGTATAGTGCAGTCGTCTCTTAGCAATCCAACATAACACTCTGCGGTAAAGGAATGTGTCCTAAACAAAGCAAATGCACTCTGCATAGCCATCCATTCATTTTCACAACCAATTCCCCAGTCAGGCTGCTGCAGATGTGGACGCTTTCCCAGGTAGCACAGGGAACCCTCCGGACAGTACACACATCCATCACGGAGTGTACGCACACGCACAAAGGAGTTCAGAGACGGCCATTAACGTGAGGCATGTCTTTATATTGTGGCCGCAAACCACAGAATCCCACACAAACACCGGGTGACCGGGAAGGGAGGTTAATGCAAACTCCCAAAACACACACAGCTGGGGCTGAATCTAAACTCCGGGAGGTGTCAATAGCACAGCCTGTAAGCCACCCAGCCCCCTTTATGCATAGATTCTCAAAACACATACTATTATATTACTTTTCCCCCATTATTCATGTTGTTTTCATAGCGATTCATGAGTGCACACAGACAATAGCGTGTTGCTAGATATTTTTTTAGATTACTGTACTTTATTAATCCCATAGAGAAATTGCTTATCTGCATTTAACCCATCCCCTGAGAGGAGCGGTGGGCTGCCAGTGACGTGCAACGTCCAGGGAGCTAGCATTTGAGTGTCTTGTTCAAGGACACACCTGGCTGTGGTGGAATTTGAACCAAGAGACTTCCACATCTCAGCCTGATGTTCTTCCCATTGAGCCACCAGGCCAGTTATCAGTCTGTTAAATATTATAAATAAATAAAAATTAAATACCAGTCTGTTCAATTCAATGCTTCCCACTGTCCGTTATGAAGTTTAGAAGTATTGAAAATTCATGACACCCTGTTCCTCAAAATCCACCTTGTACAATTGGAAAACTGAAAATTCACTTCCTGGGGGTGTTCATGACCCCAGTTTCACTGGATGGGAAACAGTGCCAAAACTGACTCTGTGTGACCAGTAGGATGTCAGCTCACGTCCCTGGAGTGCTCATGACATCTCTTTCTCTGACGAAGGAGAAGTACACATCTGGGGTCCTCAGAACTGACTGCTTTCTGCTCCCCTGCTGCAGGGAAAGGAGTCAGCCAGCCGCCCTGAAAGCCCGTCACAGCCGGAGTCAGACCAGCACCGCTCATCTTCAACCAAGGTGAATTCTTGGGTTTAAAGTCCATATGTTGGCTCTAATGAGACCTGCCACTTCTCAGTTATTTGGCTGTTTCTCTGTGTCTGTCTCTCTACTCCTCCCTCATCATACAGAATCTGCATCAGGATATGACCAGTATGTTCTAACTGACGGGCGTTTTTTCCTGTTAATCATCCAGATGTGTTTTAATTTCACTTCACACAGAGCCCGCCCCTGGATTTGATTGACACTGGCAAGGGCCTGAAAGTGCAAACAGCCACACCCCACTTGGTCAGTTTGGGCAGCGGCCGTCTGAGTGTCGCCATCACCGTGCTGCCTCTCAATGAAGGTATAGTGCAGTCAGACAGACACATTCACAAACACACACAGATTCACTCACTTAAACATTTACACACCGACTGTATAGGGTACATCTCAGGTAACTAGTGGTCCTCTAAAGATTCTGTTTTACATTTCTCACCTTGAAAAGACAGGGTCTTTACATAGAGGGTTAAGCAATGCAAACGATGTGTAATTGTCACACTGTGGGATTCACACTAAGGACCTAAAAATAAAAATTGGTGGGACTGTCACTCTAAACGTTTAAACACAATGATAGGGGTGGAATTGATAAGCAGAGCATTTAAATTCCAGAGAACAGAAGCAGATGGTCGTGTATAGAGGTTTAACAGATGTGAGGTAGTCATAATAAGAGCTCAGCAGGCAGCCAGATGCACCAACAAACAGTAAAACAGCAGTCTTTTACTGAGACTTCAGCTCTGTATTCTAGGTGTGACACGAATAGGCCGTGAGGACGCACCTGTTCCTCAAGACATCACCATCGTAGGTCCCGGAATAGAGGCAGAGCACTGCCTGATTGAAAACAGGGGGGGCATCGTCACCCTGGATCCCTGCGGTAATTCCTGTGCCCTGGATGGAGTTCCAGTCACCAAGCCTACCCAACTGACCCAAGGTAAATAAACATGAATAAACCACATGAAAGACACAGGTAGAATCATACTGACAGAAATGCTTTAAGACACTAGAAGAATCTCTAGACTTTTCTTGAATATGAAGAGACAAATTGCTTTATAGGGCAATATTTATATAGGCTTTTTAGTGTGTCTCAGTGTGTATATTTGATTGGTAAAAGGCTTGTAGTACCATGATTTTGAATGCAGGCATAAAGACAGAGTTTCTGGAACGTTGCTCTGGTTCATTCAGCTATGCTGTGAGTCAGAGCTTCCTGAGGCTAAGAGGAAGGAAGGAATGGCAGGCAATTGCGCCTTGTCCTCCTCTGTGTCTGTCTTCCTCTTCACTTTCCGGTTTTTTCCTCTGCCCAGCGCACCCTGTGACTGTGTGGAACTGGAGTCAGTTACCTCACTGAAACTCCCAGGGCCTCCTCAGTATGTTTCAGCTGTGTGCTTCAAACACTGCCAACTTCACAGTGATAAGTCTGTGTGTGTGTGTGTGTGTGTGTCAGCCAGTGTTCCGCACCACACACCACAACACACCCCTTTGCCCTCTGCGTCATCCATAACAGCATCACTAAATGCCTACTTGTAGTGTGTTTTGTGCTGCAGTATAACAGCCTGGGCCTGTTATGCTTCTTTCCACACAAGAGACGCATACGCTGCACATCTGCCAACTTACTAACTGTACAGTGAGAGCGACTCCAGGGTTTTCTACATTTAATTAGCTGGGTGTTGGATGAACTCCACCCAAAGGTCCTGCATTAAGACAATTAAAAATGCACAGCAGCAAAGGGTATTCAGGAAACAGAATATCACACTTCCCTGTATTCATGTAATGTCCATTTCTTCTCTAAAGGTGGGATAGGGAATTAAGGAAAAACTATCTTGTCTGTCTACTATGTCAAACTATCTGTTCTGTGGGGAAAGTCCACAGGTTTGTAATGTGGGTAAATAGTACAAAAACAACATAACCTGACTTTTATCAGAATAAGCATGTGTCAAAGTCCTTTTTTTCACTAAGACATGAAGAATAAGAGAGAAAAATTTACTGAAATTTTTAAATGGTTAGTGAAACGCTAAGATACACCATTAAAGCCATCTTCCATGGCTAAACAAATACAGTAGTAGAAGTATTAGTA
The DNA here is from genome assembly GCA_025773905.1 of Chitala chitala. NCBI lineage: Eukaryota > Metazoa > Chordata > Actinopteri > Osteoglossiformes > Notopteridae > Chitala > Chitala chitala. The sequence goes on from JABJVR010041874.1 coordinate 14,442, forward strand.
GTGCACATTAGCAGCTGAGGTTTAAGCTTATTCTATATTGTAGACTAAAATCGAAACACGAGTGTAACACGTTTCGTGTTTTGTAATGTGGAAAGTATCCTTCGACGTCGTCTTATCATGTGGACAAACGTTAAATTATTGAAGCGCTCACTGAGAGTCGGACCTCCTTCCACTGCCATTCAGACAATCTGACGAAGTTCTTTACACTCTGTCTTGTTTTTAGTGCGTTCCCTGATTCCTGACTGTCTAAAATGTAACCGTGTATGTCATATTAATATTGTTACAGTTAAAGACTGCATGCATGTAAAGAGCGTGTAGAATGGCTCACGTTAACTTTACCGCATATGAGTTCTTTATTGGATTTCAATGATCAACCTTAAGATTTTAGAAGAATGTATCCACAGCGCTCGATGCATCCAGTATAAACAAGATCGCTTATTTTAAGTTATGTACATGCAGCGTCCTAGGAACAGGAGAGGACTCGAGACCTGGGGGTAACTACTGTTAATCACCTTTTCAGTAATGTAATTCAGCGCGGTTTTAATTGTCAGTTCGTCATCAGAGATGACTGATGATGGCATGTATGTCAGCGAAAGCGTGCACTCGTTACATCGACATTAACATAGTTTGTTACCGGTCTTTCCGAAACACGGCCGAAAGCCAAAGCATGGACATCCACTGTTTTTTACTTCGTTGTAAATTTGGAATATTACAGATAATTTCTGCAGTACAGAATTACATTGTACGGGGAAACAGGGTAGCTTGAAAATAAACCAAAGAGCCGAGAGTAATGTGGTACCAACTGTACCTTTAAATTCCTTTCAGCGCACCACCCCCCGTAATTGGGGGGGGGGGGGGTGTGAGTCGGGTCTCGGTGTGATATAGCGCACTTCCAGTCGGTTTTCTCAGTTAGGTGTTTTATAAGGAACTTGCTGTTCTTGAACCTGTTGGGATCGTATCTTCAGGGATTGTGAGCCTTAGGATGGTAACAGGAGTTTATTCGACCCGACAGGTATAGCATCCCTTTACACTTTCACAAAGTTGATGGTCCTCTAATACGTAAACTTATGTTAAGCCGTACTGGTATCCCTGCGTGAGCTGAGCAGATCCAGTGGGTACATTTTCTCCGCAGCCGACAAGCTTTGTTTTTCTTTTCTTGTTAATGACACGCGGATACCGTACTGCGCTTATCCGTCGATTTCATTGAATGCACTTCAAAGGAACAAAGCAGGTTCGCACGTTTGAGAAGTTGCCCTTTGAAACTAATACGTCTTAGAAGATTTTAAAGTACTTTTTCGCAAAGTGTTGTGTTTTTTTTTTCCTTTTGTTGTACTTTGCTTGTAATCGCTCACGCCCGATTATATGTAATTATATGTAATTGGCTGTGATTTTTTACTTGGAGATAAGCACAAGACACTATCAGTGAATGAATATAACATAAAACGTCCATAGTTTTCAAGACAACAGCTATCTCAAGAGAATCTTGACCCACTGGCCCACAAGAGAAGTTCAGGATGGTCGCGTAGTCTGCAGGTAGCTGGAGGCGGAACAAAGCCAGATCGGGCGGTCTTTCTCCTCCGTGATAACTGTGTGTAAGACAATGGCAGAGGTACGAATTGTCTGAATTTACTGTAACTGCATCAGTCAGTACTTAGACTGTCGTGCTACAACTGGTACAGGTGATCATTTTCCAAAAAACAAAGAATGTTATTTAGATCTACATACACCATAATGTTAATTATATCGTTTGTAACAATACGTGTTCTGTACCAATAGTAGAAGATGGTTTCTCTGCAAGAAAATGAATTTGTAACTCTACCATGTGGCCAGTGGGAATGGATAAATAGTGGAATGGAAACTGATATTCACTTCTCCCAAGGCTAGCAGTTATAGTTGTTGTCACCAGTTTGGGTTTTATTATGGTTTTAACTCATTGTGTTTAATGAAGTATTCATGCAGCATTTTTTCACGAGGGAACAAACTGCCACATTTTCACACTTTGGATCGGCACAGCTGGTTCTATGGTTTGAATTCAGTACTTTCTTCAAGCTCTGCGTGTCAACATCTTTTGGGTAACATTGTGCCAAGCTGTGTCATGGCAGCTGCTGCCTGTGACAGAAACCTGCTGGGGCTGTAAGCATTACACCCAGGGTGTGCACACACTTGTCAGCTACAGTATGGAGCTGTTTGGTAATGGACACATCATTCGTCTGCTCTACTGTATGTGTGTGTGTGTGTGAGAGAGAGAGAGACACACACACTTGCGTCTGTCAGATTTTTCACATTAGACTTCATGTTCAACAGAAGCTATGAGTATCTGTAGTTGTCACAGGAGAGCAGAGGTCACACACAGCCCATTCATAGGTCACACATACGCATTCATTTATATGTACACAAATGTATTGAATGGTGTGTTCACTTTGAACTGACTGCAGTGCAGCTGTAAAGAGCAGGGCACTGGTCAATGGGAGGGGTCTAGTGCCGTACCCACTGTTCTCAGGCCTGTGCAGCTAATGTTCTAATGTGTTCTAATTTTTTTTTCCTCCTCACTGATTGAGTAAGCATTTCAACAGGGGTTAGATGTAAACATGGCTGAAATTCAGGTATGTTTCTCTTGTGAAAACTGCTGGTAGGTACCCCCACCAACAGTTAAAACTTCTGTCTGCTGAGAACTGTGTGTTGTAAGTCTGTACAAATAGCCCAGGCTTGCCTGACTCACACCAGGTGAGGTGGCTGTAGTACCTTGCCCTTTTGACCCTTTGTTAGGTGGTCTTGCAGGTCACTTTGCTTTATAGGTTGTGGTAGTGTAAAGTATTGGAGTATAAAGCATGGGAATTGTGGGTAATGGAAAGGTTTCCTATAAAAATAGTGGGAAAACTAGTTTAGTATGGCAGTAGCTGTGTGTGTGTGTGTGTGTGTTTTTTTTTTTTTACTGTAGAATGATGACATTTAAAAATTGCCATTGATGACTGTTAAATAAATTGCCCATAGTGTTTGTTTAATTATAGAATGATGACGTTCAAAAAATTGCCGTTGATGATTGTTAAATAGCAGGGCAACACATCTATGAAAATGTGACATGCAGTCATTGTTTATAATTACAGCCTAACTTGGTGTTTACTGGACCACTGTATCATAGGTCATGCTGACCAATGATTATACAGTATAAGTGGTCCACAGCACATGCCCATTGCATGACTGGCCAGTCACATGCAACTCTCTCTAAGTGCTGTAGTAGTGCAGGATTATCAGTCTGGCTGTTCACTTCCAGGGGTAGGGCTTTGTATCTGTAGACTCTCTTAATGACAATTAACAAAGAAAAGGCATCTTGTTTCCTTTATTGTTTTTATGTTGTTTCTGCCTAGATTAGGGTATGAGATCCATCTTCGATCTCTTGCAGTCCGTCGTCACTGTTCAAGTATGGGAAGTGGAGGGGGTCGGAATGTGAAATGGGCCTCAGAACTTTTTTCCATGAGCTGTTTTTCCCCTCTCCCCTTTCTCACTACCATCTGGGTTTTTTTTTGTTGAAGCAACAGGATCAGAGGCACATTACATTTCTCAATCCTATCGAGGAGGTCAAGGGTAGACTGGTGATCACTTAATCTGGTCTACAGCCAGTGTTGTGCTCTGTGTGGCTTTAACTGGTTCTGACAACCAGAGGGTAATGGTACAGTGGTGCTTGTTTGGCATCATCTGAGGGCTTTTGGATGGCGCAACATGGTCAAAATGGTTTGGGCATTCAGAGAGTCTGTTTCCTGACACCCCTAGAAAGCTTACTTCATGCTGATAATATAGAGTGGTAAATGGGTCCCTTCGTGGAGCTGCTGTCACCTTCTTTGATGTAGTCAGAGGTGAGTTTTATGAACATGGGAAGGTGATGATGCTGTTTTACTAGCTCTGTTGTCCATCACTTCATGTTTCCCTTCATCTGGAGTCTATTGGCCCTTGTGTAGAGTTACTGCTGACTCCGTCTCCTTTCCACCACAGGATACACGCTGTGCTTGGGTAAGTCTTACTGCTTCCGCTTCAACCACCCAGAGGAGGCGAGCCGAATGAAGAGCATGCTGCCTCAGCGGAGTCCTGTGTCCCCTCTGGGATACAGCTCCGGTAAGAGTCCGCCTCCCCTCTACCAGCTCAATGGTTAAGGAAGCTTAGCTGAATATTAAATGAGCATCTGGAATGAAATCACTCGCGTTCCTTTTTTTAGCCGGTTAAGGTCTTGAGGCACGTAGGGGGCTTAAGTTAATAGGCCATTTTGAAGAAATAACATAAGAGGGCTGATGTGTTGCTTAGCAGACTCATTGGAGCCTGCTGTTGTGATCTGCTGGTGTCAGCTCCAGAGTACAGCAGATGTGAAGCAACAAATCTCCTCATAGCTTCACGGTGACCAAACACTACTAAGAGAGCGAGCACTAATCACATGACCTGACCAGTTCGCTCTGTGTGTGCATGATGTGGACGTTACTCCACTTCTCCTGCAGTGATTGCCTGCTCTGGGGGGGCAAGGAGTGTGTTGCTTATTGGGATTTTCCTCCCTCCCAGAGGATGCCAGGAATGTGCCTTATGTAAACACTTACAGGTTCCTTGGCTGCTGAAATTTGGTTGGCTGAGTTCTGCCTGAGGGCTGTTAGTCATCTTTGTTATGTTGTGCCTTAATGCTACACAATTTTTGTGATGTTGGGTACTGTAATAACCCCCACCCTCTCTTGCTGGGTCTTGCCTTTGATTTGTTTATATGCATTCTGTTTCAAACAGATGTAGAGAGTGGTCTTTCCCCTTGATTCTTCTGTGATCTGACAGCTTGTATCTGCTTCCAATTTCAGAGCTCCAACTCTTCACGGAGTGGAGGTCACAGCCGTCATGCCTGCCAGAGTGAATGTGATAATTATGGGTTTATGGGTTTTGTGAACTTAAGCAATGGTTGCTCTGAAAATGTCTGAGAAACAGCATTTTGGTGTCTGTAAGAGAGCACTTGAGTCTCTTATGTCATTGGCTCTGTGTGTTTATCTGTGTAGTAGAAAGAATGTGTGTGTGTGTGTGTGTGTGTGTGTGTGTGTGAATGATCGAGTATGCTTCATCCTTCAGTTCAGCCAACTGCCCAGGTGGTCTGTGTAGGATCGTTAACTCGCTCTGTGGTGGCCAGCAGTGGGAACCTGCACTGCATGCTGGGACACAGGTGGTGGGTGGGTCCTCAGGCAGTATGCCACTAAGACCCCCTCCGCTGACCTTGCCTAGCTTCTGTGCCAAAAAGGAGAACGTTTTCCTCAAATTATGCCAGTGGGCGCCTTCCATATTTAGAAGAAGAATTCCTGGCCAATACATAGTTGTTTAGTTTGGGAGGGTAAACGTCTGAGGACAAGGTTTCTGGTTCGTTTGAAGGGCCGTTCCTTTTCCTGCTGTGTGGTGTGTGTGCCAGCCAGGGCTGGAACAGATCAGAGCCACAGGTACAAGGATCACTGTCCTTGGCAGCACCGCCAGATGTTCGTTTTTATAAACACTTCCTTGTGTGTCCATCTCAAACATGTGTTCAACATCTTTGTTGGAATTATCGTCAGTGATGCGCGTTGCAACACTTCTAATTTCCTCACAGGATGCTTTTTATGCCCTGACACTATAGTTTATTCTTGGACGCCTTTGAATACATTTTAAATAAACAGCTGTTAATTTATGCCTTCTGCGGTGTCTAACACTTTGTTTGTCCAGTGAATGTGTTGGATTAGTGTTGGACGGTGGACCTAAAATTACTTGTCAGTTGGTGTTGGATAAGCATTGTATTTATTCTCATTTGCTTCTCCTCTTTCTCCTTGTATGTTTCCGTTTACAGATTATCTCGGGTTTGACCGTGGAGTTGGTGTTTCTGGTGTCAGAGGGGCACGAATGGGGGCAGAGTTGGGCGCTCTACAGCAACGGCGACTGGCACTAGAACCAGGACCTCGCAGTAACGGGGACTGCAGCCCGTCCTACTTCAGCCTAACACAGTCTCCACCCGTAAGCCCTCTGCCACGCCAGCATGTGCAGACCACACGGCCTGATGTCGCACCTCGCCTCCACCAGGAGCAGGCCCACAGGACAGGTGCAACTATGCGCCCCCCACTGTCTGTCAGGGTACCTACACAGCTCTGTGGTGAATCCCCTTCAGTCCAAGACAGAGCGAGACCAGTGCCTTACCCCCGCTCCTGCACCCGACACCAGTCTCAGGAGAGCGTGTTCCTATCTACCTCCAGCGATAACCACCGCACGCCTGCAGGGGGCGCCCTGCTGTCCATGTGGAATGGCTCATCACAGGAACGTGACATCCTTCCATCGTCAGGAGGCCTCAGCGGAGCTGCCAGCATGCCCTCCAGTCCTCGCCTTGCTCGGCGCCTCCACACACAAGAGACGGGGGGTTTCCGTGGGACCCCAGGTGGTGATCTTGGGCCAGAACCTGGGCCCAGACAACGGAAATACTCAGCAGGGTCTCTGGGCAGCATGAGCAGCCACAGCCGGTCACTGCCCCGCCTCTATAAACCTGTGGAGAGCCAACCACCCCCTCTTATGCTGGCAGTACCACGACGGTCCTTGGATAACCGTCCCCGGTCTCCTGCCTCAACTGAGCCTACACGCAATGGCCACAGCCATAAAGAGGTGCTGTCTATTTCGCTGTCCTCTCGCACGTCCGCACGTAGTACCATCCCCCCGGAGACCCATCCAGTGGACACGCAGACTGGCAATGCCACAAGCCCCCGAGAGGCCAAGAAGCTGAGTCTGACCACCTCCTGTTCAGACTTGGAACAAAATGCACTGCGTGGTTCCTCACCCTGCCTGGACCTGGGACTCGGGGAGCGGAAGTCTTCTTTTGGGAAGGCGGGGCTGGGGCCGTGGCAGGGGACGGGCATCGGTCCTCCCCGGGAAAGGCGCGGCAGCATCAGCTCCCTGAGTGGCAAGGAGGAGCTGATAGACTATCACCAGCGGCAGAGAGATGAGAGACTTCGTGAGCAGGAGGTCGAGAGGCTGGTGAGGACACATTTCTTTGTGTACCTGGGATCTGGTTCAGGATCACTATTTTTTGAGCGTGTGTGCCCAGACTCTGCCTGTTCCTCCTTGTGCCATTCTTCCATCTCTTTCTCCCTCTGGTGATTTGTGATCTACTGGCATGTTTAAGTTCATGTCCACCATATTATTAAAGCTGATGCTCTGATAATAAACCGAGAGGATGGCAACCTTTGTACTTTCTCTGGGGCCATACATAGGGGTATGCTGCAAAATGTTGGAAATCCAACATCTTGTGACTGACAGGCATCCTCAAAAATTAAAACATAGAATAACATCTAATATAATGTCTTTCATGGGGCCCAAAATGTCTAGCAGTAACGCTGGCATAACAACAACAATACTGAAAGGTGTTAAAGTTAGCAGAACAGCTGGTGGTGGAGCTGCAAGTTCTATCCTAATCCTGTCTGACTTGGTGAGCCTGTTACTAAAGTGTTCAGGCAGGTAGTCTGAGCCAATAGAAAAGTGTAGGAGCTAATGGAGGAAAAGCATTGGCTATAGAGGAAAGCAGTAAAGCTGCTGAGGTTTTGTCTTTGAAGGTGGTTTCCTGCTTTCAGTTCTCCGTTTGATGTGTTCTGGTTGGCATCCTAGTTCACTGGTCCAGTGCTCATAGTGTAAATTGGGTGCTAAACTCCCCCAAACTGATCTGACTTCATCTCCTCGCCTGGATAACTCATTGTTCTCCCACTCCTGTTGGTTTGAGCAGATTTGGCCAATGTTGAATTGCTGTGTTATTTATCGTTATTTACATTATATTAGTGAGTTATTTGAGCATGTAAGAGCCTGAAATACTACCAAAAAGAAAACTCAGGAGTTTAAGCTACTATTTGGGTTTCTGAACTGTAATCACTCCCAAATCCAAAACAGAGGATCACTCATGTGGGTGTTTGTCTGACAGATGTAAATAACAGGGCATGGTACTGCAGAGCCTACAGGTGGAGAGGCATTTCCTGGGTGCTGTTGATGCCCCCCCACCCCCCAGGTCAGATAGTGTACCAACTACCACTGAAAGCGGAAGGATTAAATCGCAGCTTTCCTATATTTGTATTTCCTCCTCCGTTTGGATGCCAGGAGTGTTTTTGACGAGATTCAGTTTCAGTGCCCAGTTGGTGCCCTGACCGTTGCTACACAGAGGTTCGTTCAGGTTGCCTCCTGTCTTTGACATACTCGGTTGTCACAGCTTCTAGTTTGTGTGTTGATTGTGCAGTTTGGTTCTGGGGTATTCACAGTCTCGCTGGTACCATACCTGGGTTTGGTTCTGGTCCTGCTCCCTGGAGAGGCTTGGGGGACAGTGATGAGACCTTTTTGTGCCTGCTGATCCAAATTGTCATCAGCTCCTGAGGGGAAGTGGTTACCATGCGGTTCCTCCCAGTAGCTACTGGGTCTGAGGGCATGGTGAGTGTGTTTAACTCTCTTCTGGATTTGTTCTCAGTTCGCATGGTGACGATCTTGCTCCTGTAATGGTGAAATATTCACCACTTGGTCTTGCGAGAGTGGGGAACGTGTGGTTTCAGCTATATAGTGTGAACTGGAAGCGTCAGAAATTGAAGTTGGTCCAACCAGATGGAAAAAAGCATGGAAGAAAAAATACAGCCAGAAAAGAGGCAGAACGTTAATGGTGCTACTGTGAAGCGAGCCATAATTATCACTGGTGGTTTTTTTTTTTTTCCCATCTATGGATTATAAAAGGGTATCCTCCAGTGACTTAAACCTAAAAACCAATTTTATGATTGAATTTACAATGAAACATTTATCAACTTCTGTTTATTTTAATAAGTGGACATGGACATTGTTTTAAATCAAATAGCTGGTTGATGGTAAGACTACGTATGTGTGGTGGTTGTCGGTCGTTTTGCTTTTGATCGTGCCATGTGACTTGGTTTAAGCTCGCACAGAACTCGCATGTCCGTCCCATGCCAGACCTAGAATGAGAACCTTAACACTGTATGGAGTACAGGCAACTGAGCGTGACATGTAGGCTCTGAAGTCCAAGGTGTTTGAGCTGTTACTTTCCAAAGCTGTTGGTGTTCGATTGTGTTTGTGAAATTAAGCTGTTCTTAGACATGCAGGCATGTTGTGTCTTAGTGCTACACGTTCTCACCATGTTCTCCTTTGGACTTTCACATGGCTACTGCATCCTGTCAGTGCAACAGAATTTTTGCTGATGGCCAATGCTGAAGCTCTGCTGCATATGTGTACCTGAATGGCAGAAGAGCAATCTGTGTCCCGCAGGAGCGCCAACGTTTGGAGACTATCCTCAGCCTCTGCTCAGAGCTGGGCCGTCCAGAACGGGACCAGGGGGGATCGGCTGTTGCTGACCTGCAGAAGATCAACCAGGAGCTGGAGAAGCTACAGCTGTCTGAAGACGAATCTGACGGCACAGATCGTGACGCCGGTTTTGAACGACAGGCCCAACAGCCGTGCCCTCTGGGTGTCTCCCCCTCTCCGAAGCCGCTCAGGACCCCCAGGGTGAGCTGTGCATTTCTAAACAAGGATTACACTGATGTCTTAAATATTCACTTTGACTGAGAGGGTGATATCTTGAGAACCTTAAGCTTTGCTAGACAGCATGACTTTACTATGAACACATTAACCTGTGCTGGAGAGTGTGATGTTGTTAACGACAAGCTTTAATGGAAGTGATGTAAAGGGCAGCTTTATTTATCAGTTCACAGGAGGATTTCAACAAAATCCTGAAGTCAATGGATCAGACCAGATGGCAGTGATCAATTGTTTACATTTCACTGCTTGAAAGTAGTTCTTTGGTGTTGGCAATTAAGTTTTTGGCCTTTGAAACCCAACAAGTGCCAAAGAGTAAAGTTATTGCCACTGCTCATTTTGTAGTATTTTAGTAGCAGCAGCAGCACATCAAGTTTTTTATTTTTTATTAAACAGTTGAGTGCACTCAAGAATGCAGTAATTACATAAGGGTGTGTTTGTGTGGATGTAAAATGCAGAGTTGGAGGTTTCTGTAAATGTGATATGTATGTTTTGCATATGCACGGAAGTTCAAGTTCTTACTAGTCTCTTATTTCAATTCTAGCCATATGTCTGGTCAGATTGTGTAACTTGTGCTTTCCAAAGACCCAGTGTCTAGGAATCGTAGAATCTCCTTTACATGAATTTCAAAAATTACTTTTTTTGTGATGGTTTAAATTCAATTGGATGTAAACCTCTTTTGATCTCGCCTATGGAATAATGTAATTTGAGGCCTGGAGATTTTTGTTGGTGATAAACCAAAGTGCTTATTAGAATATTATATGTGACTGATTGAAAAGAGCAGCAGCTGACCACATTTGGTGTCTGTTAAATGAAAATGCCTTTAGTAGGTCAGATTTATGGGGCTGAATAAACCTGGTGGTTATGTAGACTCTGGAAAATGCCAGTGACTCAGTTGTACCGGCCTCACGTTCTGTGCCTGAGGATCATGATATCATCAACAGGCACCTGAGGCAGTGGAGGACACCAAACTGAAGCAAGATGCTTCTTGTATTGAAGAAGAAAGGCTAAAGGTGCTGAATAGCATTGAGGAACTGGAGCAGAAGATTAAAGAGCTGGACAACCAGATGGAGGAGTCCATGCGAGAGGTGGGCCACACAAGACTCATAAATCCTCTGTAAACGTCTTGCATGTGGAGAGTATAGAGGGCTACAGCTACTACTTAAGTATTGTTGGGGAGTATGTGTACCTGTTTTAAATTTGTCAACTTTTACTCCACTACTTAAAATGCAAGCATTTACTCCAATGCTTTTCCTACATGGCATTTTGTTACTTGCTACAAAAAAATACACTCCCACAGTTTCAGTTTTTAGTCGGTGACTTCACTGTAACAAGCTCGGGCGGGTCAGTAGAGCAGCAAAAAGAAGCTTTCGTGGAAGCAGCAGCATCCTCCTCTAGCAGCAGTGATGCTGCCCCAACACCTGCTAGGGTCTGATAGCATAACTTCAACAACACCTACTGCTTTAAAAAAGTCAGAGCATCGATGGCCATATCTCCAAGAAATGTTCTCCTTTCTTGGCATGAAGGATTTGTCATATCGAATGAAGTGCCTCCTGTGCTTGCCAAAAAAATGTTTGTTTTAATTTTAGATGAAGAAGAAGGCAGCACTACAAAGTAAACATTTGAAATTCTTAAAATTCTGACTGCTTTTTTAATGTGAGACTTTTACTTTCAATACTTAAGTAATATTACAGTGGATGATTTTGACTTCAGTAATTTTGTAGTAAAATATCTGAAACTCTACTCAAGTGTGTCTTTCAGGAACACTATACAACACTGGTTATAACAGTACTCAAAGTCCTTGTACCAATAATATTTTTGTTTGCGCTCAAGCCAGATCTCCCCTGCCTTTGAAATGTTTTTGTTATATCGTATTAGCTTGACCCTCTAAGAACAATTTTTATGAGAAAACAAAATTTTATCAGTGAAAATTTACATTGTCCACATGGGAAAGGTTTCCGGTTGTATTTACTTACCCACAAATTTCTGATGATAGAGGATTTCAAAAAGTCCTTAATTTTAGGTGCTGTACCTGAATGAGATGAGATACTATCATTAATGCCCAGTAAAGGAGGAGGAAAAAAAAAAACAAGCAAATATTCTTGTTGCCAGCGTGCTTAATGTGCAAGAACTTACTGGGAGATGAGTGTGTACATAAAAAAAGAATCGAGAGATGGAGGTGAGGGGTATGGACAGTCACTGAGAGGTGAAAATCAAGATCAGATTATTTAGGAGGCAGTAGGGAGGTTAAAATGCTAGGATTTAGGGTGAATGCAGGAACCCACTGTACTGCCTACTCATTGTTATTAGTGTAGTTGTCCTGTGTTCCTTGCTTCCTTCTCACCCTGTCCTTGACTTTCTGAGTTGAGCTTGGTCTCTCGCACAGCCCCAGGTCCAAATAAGGCAGCATTTCTGTGGCTCTGACACACTCCTAAGGAAGGAAATGCTCCTGAAGTCTGCTCAACTGAGCCACTCGTTCTGTTTAATTTCCTGCTATTATCGTTCGTGCTCCTTTGGGTCTGGGCTTTCCACGAGAATTAATATGGCTATAGTGGGGAGCAACGTGGAACATACGCCTTTAGTGATGGGTACACAAGTAGGGGGAGCTGCAGTTACTATCCTGAGTGTTAAACAAGTCAATGTGTAATGTCATGCTATTGAACAGTCGTCTGTGAGTAAGTGTATACTGGCAAGAATGACAGGAATGTACTTTTCCAACACTCCCTCCATATCCTCCTATATGAAATGGTGACAGTGACGTGCATTTGTTTAACGTTTGGCAAGCAAATATAAATTGAGTACTGCACTGAATGACTGCTCACCAGCCCCCAGCTGACAGCTAGTTTGCTGTTTATGCCTGTTCTGCCAGGTTTAGTACGGACCCTTTTTCTGCATTGTGATTTTCCTCCACATTCCACTTGTGGCTCTGATTCTGGCTTGGATTAAAATGTCTGTGTTTTGGCTCTGGTGCAGATGGAGTTGGAGCGCGCCCTGTTGGAAGGTGAGCAGGATGCAGAAGCGGCCCAACTGCAGCACGAGAAGGAGCTCCTGGACCGTCTCAACGAGAAGCTTTCCAACATTGAGAATGCACCAGCAGATAAGTCTGAGGTACACAGAACATCATTCATGGGTAACATGTTGGGTCTTTTGCCATATACAAAGGTACTGCACACGCGCGTGTGCACACACACACATGCTGCAAGGCTGAAAACATTTAAACAGCTGCTGTCTTGCAGTCCTATAGCTTTTGAGGAATTCAGTGGTCCTTAAAGAGAATACTTGGACTTGCTGTAAGACTGCCTGCTTAGTGCAGCGCCGCTTCCATGTGAGGACACAGCCATGCTCTCTCACTGTTCAGTCTAAATATACTGGCCTAAGGAGGAACAGACAGAACGATCCTATGGAGAGGAGCAGCATGTTATTTCCAGATAGGGCTGTAGCATGGGATTGATGACACGGGACGAGAGTACTGGGGTTGACTTTGGGCCAGCTTCCGGCCTCGTTCATTAATTTTGGCAGCTGCCTGATACACGACACTTGGCCACTGCCATGAAGCCATCCATTCAGAGAGGTCGTGAGGGCAAGAGATGGGGTGAGTGACTGGTTTTGCTGTTGTAGTGTAGGGGGAGTGTCTGTTCTTGTTTTTGGTTGCTGGTCTGTTTTTACAGATTTACAACTACTAGAATATAGGCTAAAGGGTTTCTGAGGGGACAGCAGGTCCTCCACCTGAGCTTTAGGGCCACCATTGCCAAGACTCTACGGTTTTTTTTTTTTTTTTTTTTGGCCTCCTGTCTGTGCTTGCTTATTATGCTTCCTGTTCCAACCCGCATTGGTAACTAATTTGGCTAACCCTACACCTTCAGCTACTACCCCCTCATACTAACACTCCCTTCTTGTATCTTCTTGTATCCCCTACCATCCCCCTGCTTTGTAGGAGAAAGCCCAGCTTGATGCTCAGAGGGCAAAAGTCAGCAGACTAGGGGAGCTTCTATCTGAGCAGAAGACCCAGTTGGACACCTGTCCTGAGGCACTCAGGGAGCAGCTCCAGCTGCAGCTCTCCAGGGTCAGTAGAATCAGAATCTGACTTGGGATCAGCTTGCCAAGCACTTGCCACGATCCTAACCATAACGTCTTTAATAATGTAGCTGATCCAAAGCTAGTATGTTGGGTACGTTTTCTTTATTTTGGTGGCTTTAGCCTCCTCCCATTGTGGTGTCAGCGTGTGTTAAATATGTGCTGTGTTGGGTGGAATTTCACCATTTTCCCCATATTTCCACTCAGCCAGTTACCACACAGACAATTCCACTGCCTCATCTCGGCAGTTCCGTGATAACCTTCCAGACGGGAGCCTTTTTGTGACCTGCTGATGAGCAGGAGCGTTCTGGGTTATAAAACAGCAGTCTGCTGATGTTTGTCTAGCTGAAAAAAGGCCAGCTTTGGTCTGATCGTTGACCTCCTTGCTTCGGGCTCTCCAAATCCATTCTCAGGCAGAATTCCAACTGAAATGCTGATGTCATGCAAAAGAATGTCGTGCGTACACTGTGGTATTCTGAATAATTGACTCTTCCCAATTTTTATGTAGAAGAAAACAACTGCAGAAGATGTGGACCAAAAGGCTTAAATCCAAGCTTTGTGTCTGGCAGGATGCAGAGGTGCTAGAGGTGGAGACAAAGCGGTTTGAGGACCTGGAGTTTCAGCAGCTGGAGCGGGAAAGCCGACAGGATGAGGAGAAGGAGGCGCAGACCCAACAGCTGTTGAGGGACATCACAGAGTATCAGCGCAATGCAGTAACGCGCAAGGTAGAGAGAGCGTGAGAGACTGCGTGTGCGTGTGTGGCTGGTATCTTTTTGTATTGCTGCTGCCGCTTTAGTCTGGTCCTGTCCCACACTGCTTCCACCTTACAGGAAAGACTGCAGACACTGAAGAAGCAGTCCAACCAAATTGCACAGCAGGCAGAGCGAGAGAAGGAGAACTTCCTGAAGGAGAAGAGCAGTCTGCAGATGATGCTGCAGAAGGTAACTCGAACGAGACTCTCTGTCTGTCTGTCTGTCTGTCTGTCTGTCTGTGTTTTTGTCTGATTCCATATTGTGTATATGGCAGGAGAAGGAGACCCTCATGAATCTGGAGAAGAAATATACAGATGTTATGGGAGGCAGAGGATTCCCCCCTAATGCTGCCTGTCTGAAGGAGGTAGTGCACACAGTCGGACTGGACTGTCTGATGTTCACAGATGCACACAAGCTCAAACGCATGCATCCATACACACATTACATCAGAGCAGCAGTTCACATTCTGGATGCCGCTAATGGTTTAGATGAAATCAAGCAAGTCTGAGAACTTTCATTTTTCGACACACTGCTAATGTTTTCAGATGCACTGTGGTCCACTACTATACGCATTATCCTGCCATCCACTAGGAACACCCCCTACCCAGCACTTCCATATGCCAGATGCCAAAAAAGCACAGAGGAGATGGCTGTTGGAGAGTGCTCTCTCTCTCTCTCTCTCTCTTCCCTTCAAATAGTCCCGGGAAACTTTGTCTTTTTCCACCATTGTGTCATTGTCATAGCAATTTCCAAGTTTCCCAAACACCCCCCTCTTCTCTTTTGGCTTTGCTCTGTTTTGAGTTACCAACAGGGGGCGCTATTGCTGCACATGGTTGGGCGTGCCTTACTTGTTGAGAGGGGGATATTTGATGATGTGCGTAGACTAAACATACTGGACCTGACTGGCATTTCCATACGAACACAGACCACAGCATGCAGCACATTTACTTCATAAGGTTCACACCACTGCTAACAGTGCTGCTCTCCTCCAATAAAATGCTGCATTAACGCATGTCCCACACGTCACAAATTAAAAAAAAATGCTCGTGGCTTTCTTACTGATCTAATGTCCTCATTTATACCTGAAAATATGCCTCTCCCCATCTCCCTGTCTTTCCTTCTCCTGTATAAATATCACCTTCCCCATCCCCTCTTCAATGGTTTGTTCCACAGGGTTACGTTACAGTCAGTGAAATCAATGAGCTCTATGGCCAGTTTGGGGTTAGTTCCACCCCTGAAGGTCAGAGCACAGCTTTACCTGGGCCTGAGCCTGAGTTTAAGCCCAACCCGAGCCCAGAGGAGCAAGCCCAGCTGCTGCAGCCAGATTTGGACGAGGTGTGTGCACAGGCCAGATTTCACAGATGTGTTCTCACCTGTTGGCCTCTTCTGTGGCTGCAGCATCGCTTCTGTGCCCAGGTGTTGTAGACTGTAAGAAAAACATGGTTTCAAATCAAGTAAAAATACATGCAGACATCACAAGTGAGCTCTCTACACGTGTTCAGGTCTCACTGCTTTCTTAGTCATACTTCGAGTCAGAGGAGATGTAAAATAACACATTAACACCTTTTCTCTTGCTTTCCTTTTTCACATCTACCTTTTTGTGCGTGTGTGCAAACTCACTTTCAGCTCACTGTGCCCTTCTCTTTCAAAGCCTGACTTCTCGTCCTTTCCTGTGGTGGGTGTGGCTTTTTCTGGCCACACCCTCTTGTCCTCACCCTGCCCTCACCATCCCTGTTCGCTCCCCAAGTCCCCCTCGGTTCACTGGCCTGAAGATTTGGTGACCTCTCCTGACCAGTCACCTTTGTCTGACTCTCCTCCTCCACTGCCTGTCAAAAAACACCGCCGACGTAGGCAGGTAAAGCGTGCAGACAAACGCGTGTAATGTAAATGAGTAAAGAGTTAGGATGTGAGAACATGGATGGACACATCCGCACATATAGTCTGACTGAGTAGAGACACAGCTGTCTTCTTCCCTCATATGGACATGTAAACAATGTGCGAAGTGTGTTTGGCAGTGCTGTTTCCAGATTCCAGGTTTCTGAAATGCTTAAAACAAGAATGGTGTTCTCCAGAAATCTAAGACCAGCCCCTGGATAAGCATTTTGCCTGATTCCGAATAACGTGTGTGTGCGTGTGCTTGAGAGAGAGAAGATTGTGACATTGGTTCTGTGGTCTCCTGCAGCACTTCCGCACTTTGGAAGAAAGGAAGAAATCAGGAAAGGAGGTGTGGTCTGGTGTGAGTGACACCCTACCCCATAAGAGGAGCCAGCACACCACATCGCCCCAGTTCAGCAGTTCCACACTAGGACGCCCCATTACCCCCAGGGTTAGAGGACCTTTTGGAAGTTATTGTTTACTAGTCCCCATCAGTTTGCCATTTTGTTTGCATATCTGGATATTTGCAAAATTTTGCCTGACTTTCTGCCACAACCCTGTCTCCAAGGTCATTAATTGGAACCAAGCTGCAGGTTATGTTAACTGCCTTGTTGTCTATAGCGTGTTCAGGTGCCGGACCTTTTACTACGGTGCATTGCTGTCCATTAGTGCTGCTGGATATAATTGGCTTAATTTAAAAGACAACATTTCAAGCTTTCTAGCCATATATTTCTTATGCTTATCAGACAAGTATTCGCTGAGA
>JABJVR010041895.1:0-31426 GCA_025773905.1 Chitala chitala
CTCGACGTCTGGTGTGCAGAGTATTATTTTCGTATTGTTTGCCTATTAACTGTTGTTATTTGTCAGATGCCTAAGGTTAAATCAGAATTTTCCTGACACTAACCCAGCACTGTTCCACACAGCGAGGACGTCCTTCCAAGCATCCACGCAGATAAATTCTACCCATGTGAGCTGGTTGGCACGTGGAACACGTGGTACGGGGAGCAGGACCAGGCAGGTGAGGGACCACACCTTGTTTGCTCATCCAAAACGGAGGCAGGGGGGTTGTGGTGTGTAGACCAGTGAGACTGAAGATGTCACAGCAGTTTGCTCCTAAATAATTGCGCACATGTCCGTTATTGCAGTTCATCTGTGGCGGTATCAGGGAGGGTACCCTGCCCTTACAGATGCCATGTGTAAACTGAGACAGAACAAGGTGAGCAGCCGACACTCTGTCGCTTAACTACTACCTGTCAGGTAGATCTGAAATGCTCAGGTACCTGCTCGCACAGCTGTATGTAAGATGAAGCCCCGTTTAGTTTTTTTGTTTTTTTTTTTTTGCCAACTTCTTCAGGAGTTCACAAAGTTCAGGACGGAGAGAGGGAAGATGCTCCTGTCCCGTAGGAACCAGCTGCTCCTGGAGTTCAGCTTTTGGAATGAGCCCGTGCCCCGGCCAGGGCCCAGTATCTATGAGCTCAGGTCCTACCAGCTGCGGGTGAGGTCCCCAGCCCCACCCAGGAGCCTTGCTCCCCTAGCCGCTGACACATTCAAAGGCCCACTTCACCCCCCCAAGCACAGTGCCCAGAGCCATTGGGATTCTTGTCACCCCATGGTTTGGCAGCCTGTCTTAAGCAGTGGGGCCATTGTCCTGAAGCATCAAACGAGCACACAGGGAACATGGGTCAGACGTGCAATCAGCAAGATACCAAACAGGTCTTACTGCAGGGCTCCTAACACTTCACTGGAGAAACAAGCAATGTTCTCTTTCCTTTTCAGCCTGGAACCATGATTGAATGGGGTAATTACTGGTAAGATGTTGTCAGTTTTACTTTGTTCCTGTGACATAAAAAAATTCTCACAGAATTATACTGTTATTTTAGAGGAGTCCACACCTACAGTTGCATTACATAACCTTTCAAAACTGTAAGTTGCATAACCTTTCAAATGGTTGCATTGTTGTAGTAAAACAGGAATTTGAGCATCACAGATGTATACAGGATTTCAACTAGAGTGCGTGTTTCCCATAGTGTCATTATTTTAAACCAATTCTGCTTAACAAAGTGAAATTTTTTCTTTTGTTGGAGACAGACATACACATGCACACACAGTCAGTGTGTGTACACACACACACACACACACACACACACATATAGTTATAAACAACCATTAACTCAAAAACCATGCCACATAAATACATATCCATTATGATACGTACTTAGTCATGTCCTATGGTTTGCAATGCTGCCTTCCAATTTGGTACAAACGTTATTTTTCTGCAGGGCTCGAGGTATCCGGTACCGACAGCAGAAGCAAGAGGCCGTGGGGGGGTTCTTCTCTCAGATTGGGAACCTGTACATGGTGCACCACCTTTGGGGTAGGCGGAGCAGGATGCTGCCTCAGCCCCTGCTGCCGGTGCCTAAAATATCTCCACCTTTTCTCAGTAGCCTATAATGTGTATGAATGTTGTGCACCGAGATACTAATCTGATGCTACATGGAAGACGCAGCACTCGTGAATTCCCAGTTTGCACAAAGTCTGAAATGGCCTGAGGATAATTTGGCCAATCCGAAAGCTGTGACTGCAGGGTACACACATCTTTCCTACCTTAGTGCTTTCAATGTGTTTCTTTGTGAGCAGGAAAAATGAGGTTTGGCAGCCGCTCTCCTGCCGAGCCGTTAGGCAGCTGATGTGTGAAGCATCTCGATGCTATGGTAACAGAAAGTGTTTTTGCAGCGTACAAAGACCTGCAGTCCAGGGAGGGAATCAGGAATGCAGCCTGGCAGCAGGAAGGCTGGGCGGAGTGTGTGTATTACACAGGTAAGTCACCTGTCACTCTTCCACACACACACATACACCCATGTTATTTTTTGTTTGTCTAAAGTACAGCTGTACTGTGTTTATGTACTTGTCCAGTTCCTCTGATTCAGTACATGGAATCCCGGATCATGATCCCTCTGAAGTCCTCACCGCTGCAGTAAAAGGCTGGTTACTGTGGACGACAAGACCACGTCATCCTAAATGATGTCGAAGTGTCAAACCAGCAAGTGTCTGTGACTGTTTTTGCTTTCGTTTAGTCAGTTGTGATTGGCTGGCCTCCCAGCTCCACACCTGCCCACAGACTCCTGCTCATGGTGTTTGCAGGTGAATGGAGGTGGGGTGGGACCTCAGTCTGTGGCTGCTCCACTTCTGTCCTTCTACAGCAGCTCGTTACATGTTTCGGTGGTCCAAGTTAATTTAAATTTTTATCAGAGAATGAGGCACAACTGAGTTTTACAACATCTAGATTCTTAGTGAAAATCTATACCCACTCTCATTTCAAAGGTGCTGTGGAAATGTGTAATTATTAATCTGATAAAGGATGTGTTACATTTTAAATGTAATCTTAAAATTAATTTAAATACATTGGGAAGTCTGTGTCAAGGACGTGGGGAAGAGTAGCACATGGTCTTCAAAATACTCATACAGTCTTTCTTACACTATCACACATTTCTACCCCTCCCACTCAAAAGGGGGTGGAGGTCCAATTTGTAGTCTGTCCTTACAGCCCCCTTCCAGTGCCCACTCAAAGTGCTGCTTTGTTAAGAGGCAAGGAGTGTGATGGTTTCCAGGGAGAACCACTTCTACACTAACTTTAGAGGAACTCCAGTTGCATTAATGAATGCCTGCATTTTCTAGTAAAATTTATTTATTAAGGTCATGTCTGTTCAGAGGTCTATATTGAACAGGTTTTTAACCTGGAGTCCATAGACGACCAAGGAGTTCATGAAATAGATCTCGGGGGTCTGTGAACTCAGGTGTTAAAAATATATATTTATTAACCATTAGTATGTCATTACAAGCATAGCAAATGACATTTGTACTGGCAGTGTTTGTGGCCTTGTTTAAGTATTTTTTAATAACTGTTTCCTTATGCCTGGTTTTCTTTGAAATTCTGTACATTTTCTGCATTTAAAAACATTCTGAGAAGGGGTCTACCAGGTTCGCTTGATTCTTGAAAGGGACCCTGAAGCAAGAAAGGTTAAAAACTGCTGCTACAAAGTAACGGTCTCTGGCTTGTGTCTCTCAGAGCTCAGTGTGTGCAGCTTTTTGTTAGTGAACTACCGGTAAACCCAGATAAGGTGTCACATGCTTTTGTTTTTCCTCTCGCCGTCTCCAACTCTCTCTGTCATCGGCTGTCCTATGTCCGTTCTTGTAATAATGCTTATATATGACCTGCCTTCTTTCATGGCTAAAGCCTGCAGTGACTGGTATCCTGCATTCTTCAGTGTGAAATAACTCTAACGAGCCCCATTAAAAGATGGAGATGCAAGACATTTTGTGTGTGTGTGTGTGTGCGTGTGCACTTGTCTTTGGTGTAAATAACAGCAGTGGGTCACAGACACAAGGACACTAACAGCTTTATCAGCACCAGTACAGTACATTATAAAGTCCTCTTAAAAAAGGTAGGTATAGCTTAATACTTTCTTATGGCACAGAAGGTGAGAAACATGGAACAAATTCTTTTTTTCCCCCGCTCAGAGTTGCAAGCAATAAGTTAGCTCCATAAACTCAGTTATCACAAGTACACTTGGGTGATTAATCATAAATACATAAAACTGATCTACTAGTGCACTTAACCTCTATCAGGTAAAGTAGAATATGCATAAAAGTTGTTAATATATGCTTTAAAAAACACCAATAGGAGAAATAAGGCCTCAAAATTACTGTGCATGGAGTAAAAGGCACAAGGTCATGTGTTAGAACACACAGATCTCCTAATCAATCTTCTCCAGTTCTTTCAGAAGCTCTCCAAAGCTGGTCACGTACCACAACGATCTCTCCTTCACCTGTTGTCTTACAACGTTGCCCCCAAATCCTATGAAAGCGTTCTGAAAGGAAGAAACAAGAATGTAAATGACGTTATGGAAAAACATCAGCTGAGAAGAAAGCAACAGAACTAGAAGCATCTCAGATCATCTTCAGACACTGAGGAACCACAGTGACTGTTTTAATTACAGCTTCTTTGCTAAACTTCCAATGACAAAACTTAAAGAGACAAATTAGGCCTAATATACACTGCTCAAATATCACTAAAGCACAAGTATTCTAGTACGTGACGCACCAACGCTGAGACAGCACGTGTAGGCTAACCACTACACACAGCCCGAGTGCCACTGCCGCTTTAACAGTGAGCACTTACAGCAGGAGGACAGGCTTCCATATCTGTGGCTCCATCCCCAATCATCACCACCTTCTCGAACCCATGCTCCTCCCTGAGCATGCTGATCACCTTGCCCTTTCCACCGCTCTCCGCTGTGGGCAGCGTCTCATCAAAGCCCGCGTATTCGCCTGCATTACAATGAACGAGTCGAAGTGTGTAAACAAATTCCGGGTCACGGCACCACAAACGTCCATCTTCTGCTGCAGGCGGGCTGGAGAAGCCTGAGCGGAGGCGACGCTCACCGTTGAAGTAGAACTTGAGGCGGTTGGCGTAGACGTGGTGTAGGGGGATGCCTAGCTGCGTGGCGACATGTTCCACGATGCAGCGAAAGCCTCCTGAGATGAGGAACACCTTCACTCCTCGCTGCTGTAGACGATCCACAAGCTCCCTGACCAGTGAAGACACAGCAGTCACTCCCACCCCACTACATCCGCAACATTACTCTGCATTTAAAACCATCTGACACTATTTACTGCCTTGACAATGGGATTGTCACTGTAGCTCAGTGGACAGCACCCTGTGTGTGTGTGTGTGTAGTCCACAGACATGTTTATTATGTGGACTGGACAATCCAAGCTGACCTGTGTATGTGCGTGTTCATGCCCTGTGATGGTCTGTCAGTGCGTGGTCAGATGGTGTGGAGTGTGTATCCTGAATTGTGTCCTATGCTGTCTGAGATTGGCATCCAGACCATTCCCATGTCCCTGTTCAGGATGGCGGATGAAGAATGAACAAAGGACGGTGCAAAATAGAAGGTCACGCTCATACGGAAAAATATTTAAACGCCGGACCTTAAGGTTTTGGAATACAGATGCAATTCCATGTCCTTAACCACCAACGCCTATGCAGACTGTAAACCTCACCTTAAACGTAAATCCTATACCTGCTTGCGTGACATGTGCCGGTACCCTTACCTGCTCATAGACACATACACACTAAATGCATGACAGATAAACCAAAACCCACTTTCACTTACTTAATACCTGGAGTCAGTTGAGGAGGGTGGTCGGTAATAAGCTTGTTCACTTGTTCACGTGAGCACCTTATGATCGCCAGCCTCTCGGTGAGGGCCGTTTTAAAAGACATGTTTCCACCCATTGCCCTGCGTGTCCTGTAATTCAAACGCCGGACAGATACTCTGCTGTTACGGTATTTCTCTGCACCTGCAAATCATCTTGTCAGCTGTGAATTATACAACTGGTTACAATACCCGGACGAAACATTGTATCGATTTTTCTAGTGAGGAAAAAAAAAAATCAGTATCTTGCATACATTTCCGTGACGGCATCTCCGACCCCGCAGAATTTGGCAAGCTCATCGATGCCCTCTTCCCGAATCACGGTGCTGTCCACGTCGAAGCACACCGCGTCCGCGCTCCTGAACATGTCCTTCGTCTGCGCTAAAGTTGTCATGGTTCTGTGCAACGTCCTACAAACACATTCACGGACATCAGCGGTACAATTAACCAGCCACTTACCGTACACCGAACTCAACATCGTTTAAGGATTGCAGAACCTAACAACTTTTTTTCCCTTTCTGCAAGCGACGCAATACTGCATGTTAATTGTAAAAACCGGTTAATTTACCACCAACTCAGTGGACAGTGAAACCAGTGCAGAATACTGGTCGGTTGAGTTCTTAGCTATGTTCAGCTTATCTGCATCAGTCTGGGTGAGTCACGTGGGATTCGACGCAGTCTGGTCACACCAAAGACCCTAAAGTGTGTGTGCATGATCTATTAAACCTCTAGCAAGACAGAGTTCTTCACACGCGTAATGCTTTTCGATTTAACTAAAGAACACACACTAACTAAACTGAGCCATGCACAACTAACTGACCGAACAAGGCATTAACCGATCAAGAAATTTACCATTTTGTACACTGTCATTCACCATCCATTTTACACGAGATTTTTCCAATAATTAAAACAATACAATCATAATTTATGTAATAGGGTTATTTTTTATACGGAAAACACTGCAGTGCTACGCACTGACAAAACATTCAGTTAATGCGATCAAAAATAATACATTATTTACTTTCCTGCTCATCCAGTGTACGATATTGCATCACCCGTCACGAAAAAGACACTTGCAGTCACATTTACAGAATAACGCGCCGACCCTGGTGAACACACTTACACGCTAAGTCATGCACTAATATACATGTTACAACTAATAAACTGCAAACAAGTACACCCCATTAGGTAATTATTAGGCTGTGGAAAAATATCAAAGACTTGTACTTGCATTACCGTCTCGTAAAAAAATATCACCCCTTGTCACCACAAAGTGCCGATGTCGCGAAAGAGATATTATTTGCACAACAAAATATTAGGCGTATTTTCTTGCCTCACAAAACGCACATTAAAAAAATCACAACGCTTATTTAGTGCACGAATGAATATCGAAACGACAGTAAACGAGCAGACACTCTCAGTTCATTTGGCGATGACGAAGAGACGAGCCGGGCAAATGAAAACGCGCACTTACGTGAAAGGCCGGCCTCCACTGCAGGACATAGGCTGGGTGCACGCGCACTAACTCGAAAGGCCGGCCTCCACTGCAGGACATAGGCTGGGTGCACGCGCACTAACTCGAAAGGCCGGCCTCCACTGCAGGACATAGGCTGGGTGCACGCGCACTAACTCGAAAGGCCGGCCTCCACTCCGTATTCAGCAGGACATAGGCAGACCTGCGTGAAGCTGGCCCCCCACCCCACGCAAATCTCCGCGAAAATAGGGTGCACTTAATACTGATCCTGAATACTTGTATTTTTCTGCAACAACTTGCAATCTTAATCTGATCTCGATTTGGCAATGAAGCACATGGTACTTTAAACTGCATTAAAAGCATGAAAGTTGTTTTTTAATGTTGCACTTTAATTCAAGAAAACCCAAGCGCTGTCTGAACATTATAATAATGTACCGTCAATCAAATACAGCAGCGAGGGACGATCATAGCAATCAACGCAGCGCTTTTAAAGCGATTAATCTTTTCAAAATATTCACTGTAACGACACCGTACAAAGCAGACATTCAATATTTGTTGACTACGTCCCCTCAACTACACAATACAATTTTACGTAAACCAAACACTACTGAAACACACTAGCAACCCCTGAACAATTTCACTTTAAAACTACGTCAATTTGTGACAATAGAAAGAGCTAAAAGGAGTGACGTGACAGCGAACCAATCAAAAACGCTCACTTTGATCCCGTGACCATAGACTGACGAATGGAGGCCGTGGGGGCGGTCCAGAAGGTCGGCCAGCAAGTGTCACGAAGGACGGTTCTAGAAACCGGCTAGGGCTTGCCGCGTGCGTTTGTCGGTGGAGCTTCGGTTGTGCTGTACCACGATGACTGCTGTTAAAGCACTGAACCCGAAAGCCGAAGTAGCGAGGGCCCAGGCGGCTCTCGCTGTTAACATTAGCGCAGCTCGGGGACTTCAGGATGTGCTTAAAAGTAATCTGGGTCCAAAGGGAACTATGAAGATGTGAGTGTCCCACCCGAACGTGCGCACGCGCCTTTGTTAGCCTTAGCTAATTAATCCGGTGCTTCCTGTAGCGAGCAGTGAATTTAGAAACCGATTAATAGGCCTAGAGCATCTCAACTGTTATAATTCTATGTCCAATGGCCGTTTAATTTTTGCGATCCACTTTTGAGTAAAAGAAGGCCACTTTTACACGCGTTAGCGCGTTGGGGCCTTCCTAAGGTGCTCCGCCTGTGTGTGTTAGCATGGTTGCTGGCTTGATTTTGTTAGCTTTCTTGAATAGAAGATGCACGCAAAGCAGTGATTTTTTTTATTCAGATTTGTAGACTGGTAATAATTATTCTTGGTAATTGCATGAGAAATAAGTGCAGCCGTTAAGGCAAGTGCAGGCGCGCCTTAGGTTTGGGTAAGTTAGCATTACAGTTGCACACGTGGTCTTTTTTGTCATCTTGTATTTTTTTTTTACAGTGTAGTGGGACAGAATTGAAGAGGTTTGGTTATTTTTCTGCAGTATAGCGTGTAATACCAATAAATGCCAGTGATAACGCAATGCACAAACCTCCTAATTGTTGGTCGCGGCCTGAGCTTTAGGTTGACTGTTCGGTAACGATGTTTAAACCGCACTTTTGCCCTCAGGCTTGTGTCTGGAGCCGGAGACATAAAGCTGACCAAAGATGGCAACGTGTTGTTGCATGAGATGGTAAGCGGCTCGAGGTGTTTTAGCAAATGCATGACAACAATAACAAGGAGTGTTAACTTAAGCGCTTACAGTATTGTGCACGTTAAAGACACGCTTATGTGTTAGGTAGTTTAAATAAAACTTTGTCGCACAGAGAACACCCATGGGTGCTTTGTAGCTCTCCTGGTCGTTAACCTGTGCTAAAGTGATATGCTGGTCTGTACCTCTGCATTGGAAGAACTGCCTCTTCTACATGTATTCATCGGGCCAGTACATTGTGTAGAACCCTGACTACATTTTGTTAACAGGGCTGTGCAAAGTAGAGTTGCTTGTTTACTCAGATCACAATTACTGGTCATCCTTCGTCCTTGTACAGTAAGCTCTGACTTCAGAATGCATGCATTACAACAGGGAAGAAAGCAAGTGTATGTTGATGTTAAAGGTTTATCGTTTCTCATTTTAAGTAATGTTACTCAGTACTTTGTCTCACACTTCATCCTTGGACATTTCCAGCAAATTCAGCACCCCACGGCTTCGCTGATTGCCAAGGTGGCCACCGCCCAGGATGACATCACGGGCGACGGCACGACCTCCAACGTGCTCATCATTGGGGAGCTTCTGAAGCAGGCAGACCTGTATGTGTCTGAGGTGAGCATCTCGCTGAAGCCAGCCTTAGCATTCATCAAGGCTCCCATCACACTGTGTGTGTGTGTGTGTGTGTGTAATGTTTTGGCTGACTGATCACACCAGCATTTTGCCTACCTAAACCCATTTTACCTGTAGGGCCTTCATCCCAGAATCATAGTGGAAGGGTTTGAGGCAGCCAAAGAAAAGGCCCTGGAGGTATTGGAGCAGGTGAAGCTGACCAAGGAGATGGACAGAGAGACACTTGTCAACGTGGCCCGCACTTCCCTCAGGACCAAGGTCCACGTAGAGCTGGCTGACCTGCTCACGGAGGTGAGCTCTATCTACTGACCTGGCTGCGACCCCGCAGGTCGAGGGTTACATTGGTGTTTGCGAGTGCAGACTGAGGAGCACAGTTCACTGTTGGCGATACACAGTGCAGGCTTGCAGGGTGCGTTTTTGTGCGGACCCAGTCAGCTCACAGTGTTAGACTTTGTATGAAGCTGTTTTATTCTTGACATGAGAAGAGAGACTGGACTGGAACTGCTTTAGGCCATTTGAAGAATGGGGCCTTTATATTGTCCAAAGTGTTCGGTTTTTGGTAACGGTTTATCATTAAAGTGTGCAGAGTTCTGTGGTGTCTGGATGTGCTTTTCTTTATAGCTTGATGGATGGTTATTTTGTAAAGTTGTGAGAGTGAATGATTACGTTTCCCACTGTTTTGTCAGGTTCCGACGTACATAAACTGGGAGTAGGGGGTTGGATGCTGCTTAGACCATTTGAATGCATTTGCTTGATAAGGTGTGTGTTTCCCAGGCTGTGGTGGATGCTGTGCTGGCCATCCGGAAACCCGGCGAGCCCATCGACCTATACATGATCGAGATTATGGAGATGAAACACAAAACGGACAGCGATACTACGTAGGTTCTTAAACCTTCTGTGCCCATGCATCTGTGAAATGACTTGTTCTGATTTTAATACCTCTCAGGAGCTGGTGAAATGACTGTGTGCATGCATTGCAGGTTGATCAGAGGTTTGGTGTTGGACCATGGAGCCCGCCACCCAGATATGAAGAAACGCGTCGAAGATGCGTACGTGCTGACCTGCAACGTGTCCTTGGAATACGAGAAGACGTAAGAGTCGCCAGTTTGAGCCGTTTGTAAATTATTGGCGTTTGCTTATGGCTGCAGTCTGTTGGCACGATAACTAGGCCTTATCTGCTGTCTACTCGGCTAATGCAATAGCTGGTGTGGCGTCACTTTGCGATGAGCACTTTCAAGACGAAATGGCTCAGATGAAGTTTGCTTGGACAGCAGTCTTGATGGTGTTTTTCCTTGCTTTCAGTGAGGTCAACTCTGGCTTCTTCTACAAGAGCGCTGATGAGAGAGACAAGTTGGTCAAGGCTGAGAGGAAGTTCATCGAGGAGCGTGTCAACAAGATTATTGATCTGAAGAAAAAAGTGTGCGGAGATGGCTCTAAAGGATTTGTTGTCATTAACCAGAAGGTATCACCTCTCATTCGGACTTTATGCTGTTTTTTATGGTCTGTCAGAGCACTGGTAATATTGCATGTGTATGGGAAATGTGGTAGTGGTGATCTCAGACCGGCTGTCGTGCGTTTAGCTCTCTTGGTCGTTGGTTTGTGCTAAAGCAAAACTCTGCTCTATACCTCTGCATTATGAGAGTTGCCTAATGTTCAGGCGGTTCCAGATCACGTTGCTCGTCTGCTGTTTTTAGCTCTGAGGTGGTACTGTCTGATTAACCGGGCTGGGTTCATTGCTCTAGGGCATTGATCCGTTCTCCCTGGATGCGTTGGCGAAGGAGGGCATCGTGGCACTACGCAGAGCTAAGAGGCGGAACATGGAAAGGTGTGGCTCCATTTCATCCCTCTGTTGGGTAGGAGGTGGGGGGATGGTTCAGGAATTGGACCAAAATTCCTGTACTGTATTGTGGGCCTGAGTCACATGTTAATGTTTGGTTTCCAGCTGCGCCTTGCAGCAACCCAGAACGCCTTAGCTGTAGTCCTAATGACCTGGTGCATTGATGGGTTTTCCCCTGTCACAACTGGGGGGGATTGTGTTGTTTTACTGCGGTACAGCTCTGAGCATGGCTGAATTCTGTCGTACTGTGTCAGTGGTATGTGCAGCCAGACACCATGCAATAGCATTGCTCTCTGCTGCGTAGTGGAAGCGGCGAGGCCTTTTCTGGCCCTCCGCTCTGCAGCGCTGAGGACATTGGGCTGTGCAGCAGAACATGAGCGTCTTTATTCAGCCTGCCTCCTGACGCCGTGTGCTGTCTCTGTGTCGCGCAGACTCACTCTGGCGTGTGGGGGCATTGCCATGAACTCCGTGGACGATCTCACGCCCGAGTGCTTGGGACACGCGGGCCTCGTGTACGAACACACGCTGGTAAGTCAGTGCCTCGTTGAGGTGATGTGGGGGGATTTGGAGCATGCATGTTCTCTTGGACGTGGTTTCCATAGTCCTCATTTGGTGATTGCGCCTCGTCTGCTGCAGGGAGAGGAGAAGTACACCTTCATCGAGAAGTGTGACAACCCGCGCTCGGTGACGCTGCTGGTGAAAGGGCCCAACAAGCACACGCTGACGCAGATCAAAGACGCCGTGAGGGACGGCCTGCGAGCCGTGAAGAACGCTATCGAGGACGGTGGGTTTGCGCCTCTCCACACACCAGGGCTGCTTTCTGTTGTCCTGTTAGTACAGCTGCTCAGAAATCGCTGCTGTCTGCCCTGTCAGTCTGTGAAACCTGCTTTCCTTTCTATCAGGCTTTGCACTTAAGCTAATGCTAAAAGCCCAGTAGCTTTGTGTCTTCTCGTTTCTCACGTCCTTTCCTGTCATGGCTTTAATACGTATGCACTCTTGCCTGTTCGCTGTCCCCGACCTGTGTGAGGCCTTGACGTCATCTCATCCTCTGCTTGCTCATGCTCCGTATCATGGTCTTCTCACAGGCAGCATCGTGCCTGGAGCCGGCGCCTTCGAGGTGGCCGTGGCGGACGCCCTGGTGAAGCACAAGCCCAGCGTGAAGGGGAGGGCCCAGCTCGGAGTGCAGGCCTTTGCCGACGCCCTGCTTATCATTCCCAAGGTACTGTAGCGCTGCCTGTAGGGTAGGCTGTTGTGTATGAATAGGGGGTGGCTGGAGACCATGCCCATCTTAACCCACTGTGCTTTGGATCTGTCCTTCTCTAGGTTCTGGCACAGAACTCTGGGTATGATCCCCAAGAGACCCTTGTGAAAATCCAGACAGAACACAAGGAGTCCGGCCAGCTGGTTGGCGTGGATCTGAATACAGGTAAAGGTGTACGGTTTCATGCTGCTGAATGTGACGAGGCGTTAGATTTAGCCACGCAGAACTTGATCCTTGATTTGTAGTTTGTGAAACGTGGCCCCTTCACTAGCATCTGGCCGAGCGGTAGGGTACGAACTGTGCCATTTGCATCATTCTCCTCTTCTACCTACTGAAGGTGAACCGCTGTTAGCTGGAGAGGCGGGGATCTGGGATAACTACAGTGTGAAAAAACAGCTCCTCCATTCATGGTAAGACACGTACTTAGTGTCGTGATTAGAGGTTTATCATGGCTGTGGACCATAATCTGTTCTCTTCCACAGCACCGTTATCGCTACCAACATCCTGCTGGTGGACGAGATAATGAGAGCTGGTATGTCATCCCTGAAAGGCTGAGGGTTGATAGTCTGACACGATCCCTCCGGACAAGCCAACACTCTCCCCCCAGCACTTTGGTTGTTTTTGTTATGGAAGTCTCTTCACGCCAAATCGGTCACGGCTACAGCTTCATGTGGAAATGCATTGTCTTTCAAAACCATCTTTTTATTTATGCACTGAACTGTACAGAAGTAATTGTTTATAACCAATAAAACTTTTGCCCTCACCATAGATTAGTGTACTGAACTTGACAGACTTGCTTTTCTTCATTCAAGTATGATTACCTCAAAATAGACCATTCTTTAGCCTCAATTTCTAAAGGTAATATGTTGTATAAAAACTGTTACATGAGAAGCTGGAAACTTCACCAATGTTGGCTGAATCAGGAAGTCCCATATGTGGAAAGCTTCCAGCTTGGTCATGTGAGCCATCTCAAGTTCCCTGGTCTACCATTACAAAAGTGCACATGGAGTGTTTCTTCTTGTTTAAGACTGACACCATGGTGATGTTCAGCTAATAAACATGATTATACCAATTCATGGAAGCCAAATGTTTACTGTATGAAACTTGAAGGTTTAACTGGAGCCCACATTTGTCAGGGCCAGCTCTGCCATACACACAATCAAGAGAGGCACAGAACCATTACGTTACTATTGATACAATAGTATATTTACTCAAAAACCATGTATCCAGCTTATGTTAACCTACATCAAGCCTACATAATAAATAATGCACATTTCAGAACATGCACTTTGTTAAATTCTATATGCGTCAGCACTTCTGTAAATACAATGTGCAAGCTTAGCCCAGACAGTACCTATTAGACACCTCCAGTACTTAATGTAAACTCATTTCACACTGCATTTTTAAAAATGAGAATGGACAGTATGTGCACACGTGGAAAAACTGGGTGTTTGTTTTTCTCTGGGTTAGTACCCTTATCTCGGTCCTGCCCCTTCCGTGTTGGATTTAAGACCTGGGTTGATTGGCTGAGCATCAGTGACATCACCACATGCTTAGGGGCGCTTCCTCAGCTGCGATGGACAGCAGGATGGCCTTAGGGCTGTTCTCAAACAAAGCTGCCCTGTTCTGCGTCTGTCCTTTCTTCACCCAGTGTCCATAGATCTTGAAGGCGCAGGCATCAATCAGCTTGCGGATTGGCTTCAGTGCATAGGGGTCACTCTTTATCACCTCCTTGGTGACGGGCTTGGCGCGGCGGTAGTTGCAGTAAATGCGCATTGAGGCCAGCACGGTTAAGCAGATTACCTGCAGTGATCATGCCATGCAGTGAGGGACAGGTGGTGGCCCATGCAATTACTCTTTAACCTTAGCATCGAGTCAGACGAGTACTTCAGAACACTCCGGAAAAACGTGATCATCTTAAGAGGTACCACTCTTCAGACACATTAACGACAACAACTGCTGCTGTCACAAAGGCAGCCATACTCACTTTGACAGCGGCACGTACCTTGAACTTTCTGTAGGGGCTGAAGTGCCGCACCTCCTCCACCATGTACTGCTGGAAGAAAGGGTGGTTCAGCGCTTCTCTGGCCGTGTAGCGTTTCTCGGGGTTCACCACCAGCAGACGGGAGATCTGACAAAGCAGAGGCTTCGGTTAACTCCAATGACCACGCCACCGTGCCCTCTCTCCCACGATGTCGGAGTCGACTCACCAGGTCTTTGACTGTGTCTGAGCGGTCGTCCCACTCCGGTGAGTTGAACTGGTAGTTCCCAGCCAGGATCATCCGGAGCATCAGCATCTGTTTACGGTGCCAGAAAGGCGGGGAACCAGCCAGCAGGGTGTACATGATGACCCCAGCACTCCACCTGAGCGAGAAACGCAGGTATCACCAGGTGTCATCCACCTGCCAGGACCAGACTTTCAACTGCAACATCTGAGCACAACGAAGATCAGGACCTGCCTTACTGAAAGAAAAATAATTACCTACTCGAAAGTCAACCATCACACTTTGCTTAACTGAGTAATGACGCATAGTCTAAAGCAGACATCCTGGATCATCTGATATCTGTCTATCTGTCTTGCAATCACATACAAGTTCATTCTCACTGTAAAACTTGAAAATGACCACATAACTGAAGTTCTGACCATTTACATTTTATTCATTTAGCAGACTCCTTTGTCCAAAGCGACTTACAATGAATACAAAGATCACTTGCCCAGAGCCAACAATTACGTGTCTGTGGGCTCGGTCACACACTACCGGACACTGGCATGTCTACGACCTCAGTCACACTCTCCTGAATTTCTGATATTTCTGCTACCCATCCCTAGTGGTAACACGAAGGAAGATTTCACTTACAGGTCCACGGCGGTGCCATATCCGGGATGGTTGGGATCCATGGAACATTCGATAATTTCAGGCGCCAGGTAACCAGGTGTTCCGCACACCTCTGGGCCGTGAGGAAGAACAGGTTGAGGTGAAAATATTTCATCAGGTCATTTTCCATTGATCATGTGGCCGTACTCCTTCAGTTTTGAGTCATGGTTTCAATATGGACCTTTGCACTATGTGTGGAGTTTGCGGATCCTCCCTGTACACAAGCTGGTGTGTCCAAAGTGTTCTGTTTTTTCCTAACTGAAAAGCGCACAGTTCTGATTTGTTGGTAACTGAATTGGCCGCAGGGTTTGTATATATGAATGAGTACATGCCCTGTGATGGGTTGGTCCTGTGCACGGTGTACCCTGCCTTGTGCCCTGTGATAGGTTGGTGCCCTGTCCCAGGTGTGCAGGCCCTAACAGGCGTCACGATCCTGACAGCGCCGTGTGCAGTGCGCTCGCTCACCTTTCAGCTTCTGGCCCGGCTCGATCTGCACGGAGAAGCCAAAGTCTGTGAGCTTGATGTTCATGTGATCGTCCAGCAGGATGTTCTCAGGCTTCAGGTCTCGGTGGACGATGTTCATAGAGTGTAGGAACTGGACGACCTCCAGCAGCGCTCGCATTATCTTCCTGAGGGGAGGGGCGCGAGCACTGTCACTCAGAGCCGCTCTCCGAGGACACGCAAGCTCACACGTAACGGGTGGCACTCGACACCGCTACCGCTACACGGACTTCTAGTAATGTAACTTCACCCGTTTAAAATTATGAGCGTAAATTCAAGTAACGAAGCTTAAACTAAAGGATACTTTTGAATATGCATGTAATGATGAGGGAAGTCTCCATATCCTTTATAACAAGTCAACGAGAAAGACAACACAAACAGCGGCTGGGTTCTTATACCTGGTTTCCTTTTCACTCAGGGTCACTTTTTCTGTGAGGTAGTCGAAGAGCTCTCCCTTTCTCATCCTAGGTAAAGACGAAGTCAGAAACACTTTACAATTCAGGCAATTGTGATGTACGTACACCAACTGAGCAAGCTGTTGGACTGAAGCTGGACGCTGGTGACACAGAAGACAGAAGGGCACTGCTTACAGGTCAAACACCAGGAAGAAGAAGGCCTTTGTCTCATAGCAGTCCTGTAGCTGAACTGGGGAGAGGAAAAAAAGACCCAGTTAGCAACATGTCCCACAGGACTGGGTCAAAGGTAACAGAACTGCCCCAAGACACGGCCACACAGTTAACAAAACGTGACCAAGAGAAATGTGTGTCTGGCACACATCGCACTGCTGAAAGAGTAACGAACGTTGGGATCATTTCGCTGCTGAGCCACCACTGTAATATAACGAGCATATCACTAATCACTAACCCTAAACAGCTACAGTACATGCACACAAACACTGCTAGGTTGTGTACATTACAGGCAGTGACAGCCATGTGTTTACACTGCACACACACTCAGCTCAACTGAAGGGAACTTACTGATGTTCTCCTGCCCACAGACTTTCCTGAGGATGTCGATCTCCTTCACAGTCGCGTCCCTGATCTCCTCGATCTCCTGCGGTGTCATCTTGTCTGAAGGAGTGATGTCTATGATCTTCACAGCATACTCCTGTACGGTCCGCTTATCCACGCAACGGCGGACCACGCTGCTGACGCCTCTGAAACACAGACACGCTGTGACATCAGCCCAAAGCACAGTTCTACACAATGGGACGAAGGCACTGATCCAGGATCAGTTTTGTCTTTTCCTATCACAAAGTCTTAATATTAAGATGCTGTAATAATCTGATGCAAGATCAATGCCCAAACACAGCATTACACAGATATGACTACACGCCTGAAAACACGCAAGCGGAAAAGTGTTCACAAGCTTCTTTTTGCTATGTTGACCTCTGACCTTTCACCCAAGGCTGCCCAAACCTTTGGTCCTGGGACCACATCAAAATCTTGCAGCATTTTGTTTACTTCATTTAAGTGATGTTATCTGTCGTTAACAGTGAATCTTTCCAACAAACAGATTTAAGTTCACATCTGTCAAGTTACTGCAGAAGCATTCTTAGCTGCAACAACTTGAAGATGTTGCTGAAACTATGAGAGACTAATAACCACTTAAATATTCCCAAGACGTAATGCAAGGGAAACGACCACACAGAAACGGCATGTGTGTTTAGCCCTGACATTACCCTTAGCATTAACATGAGAACCTTTCTTAGCAACAACTTGGGCTCAGCGTGCTAACAGATGCAGTCCCACTTCCCTGCTCTTGACAAAGCAAACATCACGACTTCTACATTAACTGTAAAACATCACGAACACACAAACCACAATAACCAGCCCTGATCATCACCCAGCATAGTAAAATTGAGGAAAGGCAGATTATGCTGTGTTTTTGTATTTGACAAACGTACTTTAATATTTACTATATACCGTATACATACATGCGTGTGCCGTGGGGTAGCGTGTAGGACGTGCTGTGTGGGAAGAGACATACCGGTGTCAGCGTGTGCCCCTGAACCTGTGCTCTCCTCTCCTCGCCCCGTCTCGATCTGCTCTGTAGTGTCTACTACTTTCCAGTGCTGCTTGCACAACACCTTTTGTACCGTCAGACAGAGGACATACCCTTTGATAAACATGCAATGGTAGCTGCGTAACTAACGCCCCCCCCCCCCCACCCACCTTGGTTCAGGTAAACAACACGATCATATCTAGGAAATGTTTTTCCTTTAGCTCATGTGTTTCCACACACAAGAGTTCCAATAAATTCAAGCTGTGAACAAAATGATTTGCACTTCACTGAAGGCTCACAACTACACTTAAAACCAGAAATAAAACTCTTCAAATTAGGAACTGAAGCATTAATACTGTTACAATCTTAAAACTGATAACTTGTTCAGTTTAAGAAGAAGAAACCTTTATTTGTCCTATAAAGGGAAATTACAGTGTTGCAGCAGCAAGTACAGAAAAGGTAGCAGAAAGTACAGAAGAGCATCAAGAATTAAACTAAATACCTATAGAAAAGAGAGCAATGAAATAAATTAAAATACTAAATTAAGAACATAGAATTTTAATTAAGGCATATTTTATTCTACAGTTCTACAAGGAGTTAGCTAAAAGGGCAACGGTGATGAGGGTTTAATTTTTTCACTACCACACTGGTAAGGGAAACCTGAGTGTTTGCTGCTGTTGTGTCACATAATCCCCTGTCCACAGTGGGTACATCATGTTTTCTTTACAAGACTGCTGACCGTCGAAACCTGGGAATCTTCGCACACATTATATAACATGGATTTTTTTTTTCAACTTTAGGCAATCGCTGGTAGCATTCTGTACTTTGTTCATGGGATAACGTAATGCCCAAATACAGCATTCCTCACCGGAGCTCAGAGCTGATAACAGCACTACACAGCACAACTTGTTAACATTTATACGTACTGACACGCAACCAGGTTGGAAATGAGCAGGACACTGACATTTGTGATGTTCCACCATCGGACACCGGCGTACTGATTCCTGATCCAGACGCCCAGCCTGTCACTCATGACCAAACTAATTTTTCTACAGAATGACACGCAGTATAAATGATTCAACTGCTAAATTTGTATGAAAGCTGAAACCTCTGTAAACCTGTGGCCTAACTGTTCACATAAAATTTCCACATTGTCCACAGGGAGCAAGCAACAAGCCACGCAAGTATGAATGAAACAACCCACTAAACAAATACGACCATATGACGCAAAGGGAGCGATACCTTCCAAGAATCTCTTTTGGCTCATATTTGTCATAGAACTCCTGGGCTCCCACCCAATCAGGAATCTCATCTTCTCTGGTCATTCTGAGGTCAAAGGTTACCCAGCACCGTACACAACAATCTGCTGCAACAAGACAAAAAAAAATGGAAATACTTAACTTAAAATAAGCAAATTACTCAGACACACCAAAATGATATCAGTAAAGGTGTATTGCTTAAATAATTCAAATAAATATTGTAAATTAATATTGGTCATTGATGGCACCAAGTTTTCCACTTTATTGTAAGCATAAGGTTAACACAACACTTTTATAAAGACATTTATAAAGAAAAAGAGGCACATGTGGTTATGAAGAACTAAGGAACAGAATTATGAACGTAGAAACTGTTTTTTACGACCAGCATTTTTTAACTTTATACATGGAGAGTAACGATTGATGTCTTTCAGACTGAAGAGCTGTCGGCCTCCTCTGATCCTTCGGGACATGTGGTCGTCCTCAAAGGCCAGTTATGAATTTAGAGGCCGGTGTTAAAGATAGACGGACGAGGTGTGGGCCGGGGGGGCCCAGCCCCTCCCGAAAGGGTGTCGGTATGTCCCGTAACAACACAACACCACGACAACATACTGTGTGTACAGCTAACACACGTATTTATAATGAAGGACGCGAGTGCACCAAGTCCTAAAATGTTTAGTTCTAAAATATTTATAAAAACAAGCGCTTTCTGTACCATTGTGCAGAATAAATAGTTGGAAACGGACATGATTTATAAGTGGGTTATAAGCGCGCTTATTTGTTATTAAAAGAATGCATATCATTTTAACCAGTGTTCACTTATTTTCAGGTACATTAACAATTATTCATGATTATTTTTTTTATAATTATTTCTTTATATCGTTAAGAGTGTCCGGTATTTTCGTTCACCGTGCAAACGGTAAAACTCTCTTCGATCGGCAGTCCCTAAAAACCCTTGGCCTTCGCAAAATTACCCTGATTATAGCGGTCGTGACACTCACCTCATTAACGCGGCCCTAATCCTTCTATAGCGCACCCGCCATCGCTGCTGTTATTAAACCCAATGCATGCGTGTATTTTTGAGCTCGCAAGTAGGAAATGATCAGAGTTGAATGAATGTGTGGAAAGTGCTTTACCGAAACCGGAGGCTCGCAGTGCCGCCCCGCTGCGAACACAGCGCATGCGCGCTGCGCGCGAGGCAAAGCACGTTTTCTGTGATGCGATGGGGGGGAGAGGGGGCGGGCGAATCCGACCTTCCAGACGTGGAAATTATATCTCTTGTGATCAGTAACACGTAAGAGATTATGCGGGATTAGTGTAAGCAGCAGTGAAAAAGTTTGTTAAAGGTATATTCGACATTACTTACTGTACTGCAAGCATATTTAAGAACTTTGTTAAAAGTTGTATTGGGGAATCAAAATAAATATTCAGCATCAAAAATATGTGAAATTTCTTCCCCAAACATTTCTTATGCCCCAAAAATATTCCTTACACTGGAGGAAATCATAGTACTGTATGACTGATACCTTATATATCCATAGGTGTGTGTCTACCTATTAAACTGACTATATGTTACATTGCAATGAAGTTTGATACATAACCAATTCTACAAAAGGAACAAAAGCATTAGATCACTAATCAAAGGCCAAAATTTGTGAAAACCCATCAGTATAGCAACATAATATCACAGAACTTTTACATACTGTTGAACAGTAAAGACAAGCATTTAAAATAACTAATAACCTTCTGCCCCTAATATAAATTTATGTAGGATGACAAAACCAAGAATGAACACTTATCTTGCTAAGAAAGCCAAAACCAAAAAATCCCTTGCTATAAAAAAAATTAGAATTTATGCTAAATTGAGAAGCTTCAACTGAAACTAAATCAACTCTTATTTTAACTTTAACCATAGAATATTGTCATTTGTTTAATCAGCCCTGTTCCTATGACACACAGGGTGTTTTGTGTCATTCTTTCAAAAGACACAATCCTTTAATCAGATCTGAAATTCATATTTTACAATTGACAGGATACAATTTCCAGGACTTGGTTGTATCTGGGGTGTGCTGTATCAATCAATGTCACTTTGTTTTCTGGACTGTTAATTATCCAGTGCTGCATTCAAATATTTTTCTGTTAACCCCTCAATTTTCACAGATGTTGAAAGACCAGGAGATGGCAGAAAAATCCTTGGATGTTTATTTTAAATGAATAACCACGAAACCTTCAGATTTGCAGTTCCACACAAGCGTAAGTGCAGTGCAAATTAGAGAACAATCTTATTTGTGCCTTTTGATCCATGGGATGACAGTGAGTGGCCTTCCATTTCAGATGAAATGGATGTCTTTTTCCTGAAGTTGAATTTTTAAATATGGATAAGAAAGACCACACACACATACTCGTAAAATTACATCTATATTACAATATGCATGACGGGGGGGGATACATGTATCCATGACTGCACAGGCTTAAGACAACCCTGCGGAAAGAAAGAAAAAGAAGTTAAAACTTTTGTAATGTTTGGATTTTTGTGGAAAAAAAAAAAACACCAAAGCGCAAGGATTAGGGTCCAATCACAACATAACCAAACAATTCCAAGACAAATCTAATTCTGATGTTAGCCAATCCCACCCTTGCAGGAGCCCAAGAGGGGCAGGGCATGCTCACCATTGGAGAACTTGCACTGCCTGAGCACATCGCTGAAACCCTCGCACAGTTTGAGGTCGCTCTGGCTCTGAGCACACTCAAGGAACTGCTTCAGTTCATATGCACAGGGGCCCTGCTGGGACAACTGCTGCTGCTGGTACATAGGTTGGGCCTGGTACGGCTCCTGGGGGGGGGGGGGCACAGGAGGCAAACACACAGGTCATCACCACTGCCAGTCACTGTCTTGGAAC
The DNA here is from genome assembly GCA_025773905.1 of Chitala chitala. Lineage (NCBI taxonomy): Eukaryota > Metazoa > Chordata > Actinopteri > Osteoglossiformes > Notopteridae > Chitala > Chitala chitala. The sequence continues at coordinate 21,873 of JABJVR010041895.1, forward strand.
AGCCTAAGTATGCACAGAAGACACAGATTAATAAAAACATCCCCACACACACACACACACAAATGGCTCAGTCATTCTGTCACTCAGCAGCTACCTGGTAGGTGACGTCAGGCCTAGCAGTCTCCGAGCTCCCGCTACCCCCTCCAAAGCCCCCGGTCATGGCGTGTCCAATGGTGTGACCAACCGCAGAGCCCACGGCCACGCCAGCAGCCGTAGTCGCCATCTGAGCGAACATTCCTGGCTGCCTAGGGGCTGTGGCAGGGGCGGCCACAGCAGACGGAGGTGCGTGGGCTGGCACCGAGGGAGGCGGGGCTGCCCGGGCCATGGGGCGTGGTGAAGGTGGCGCTCGGCTGTCACAACAAAAAAAATCATCACTGAGCATCAGTGGCCTTCATTAACAATTAGCCACAAGAATTTACTGTAAATGTATTCAGGTGCACTTCACTATGTTTAATGACGTTTTTAACAGACTGTAGTGTGTGTGTAAATATGTGTACATTTTATATATATATACACACACACACACACACACGCGCGCGCGCGCGCGGGTAGACCATTGGGCTGGGAAGCCTCCCAGTTCAAATCCCAGCACAGCAAAGTGTGTCCGTGAGCAAGACACTCAGTGCTAGGTCCCTGGGCACCGCATGTGGCTGGCAGCCCACCGCTCCCCTTAGGGGATGGGTTAAATGCAGGGAAGTAATTTCCCTTTGTGATTAATAGAGTAGTATAAATTAAAATTAAATTACATACACACACACTATATATATATATAAACACACACACGTACACATATAATACGTTCCGTAATTATCTGTATTAGTTTGATTATTTCCTACAAGTGCAAATTACGGTGAGAAAAGATCATCTACAACAAGAAAGGAAAGCAGCAAAGAGTGTTAACAGCGACAACTGCGTATATGAATTGCGGTTAGCATGAACCCAGTTCAGAATCAGAATTTTTTTAATTGTCCAACCTTGCTGGAGGAGCCATCCTGGAGGTGCGACTTCTGCTTCCCCTGGGCATCTTTGATACAAAAAATGTGCCGCTTAATATAAATAAAAGGTTGTTAATGTTACGTCTCAGCAACACTGCTGCACTCGACCTTGTGGACTTGTGGTAGAATATCCGGAACTTTCCAGCATGTTACGTCATAACCGGTTATTAACTTCCGGTACATAAAAAATAAAAATCATATACACGTTTTAATTATTTGCCAAGTTAATACCAGTTACGGAAGTATCCAGTTATACAGACGATGCCTAAAATAGATTTCCACAGAATTCTTTTTCTTTATAAATTCCTCCCTTTTTCCAATATAAATTGTATATTTGAATAGATCCAAGTTTTATTATGCACTGTAATTTGTTTTGAAGGATTTAACTATATTATAATGACGATATAAGTGAACTCATATGCTGTAATTTTGAGGAGGGGGGCACGTCCACCCAATATTTGGTGGGGATATAATTTCGCCCCCTAAATACACCATATATCCGTTACTTTAATCATATTTGGATCGGGTATCATAAGAAAGTGCCTCATCAATCAACTGAAACTTAAGTCACTGTGAAACTAAACATGTGCTTTTAAACAGGTTAATTCTGTTGTTAAGTCTAGTTTTTTCAACTACGTCTTTTGGCTAAGATTAAGCCGTTCCTATCATGCATTAATCTAGAACAGGTTACCCACGTTTTCATCAGCTCTAGACTTGACTATTATGTTGCATTATATTTTGGCATCAGTCAGACGTCCCCCTGCTTGGTTCAGAATACTCCAACTCGCGTCTTAGCCAATAGTCCAATATATGAGCATATTACTCCTATTCTGCAATCCTTACGTGGCCCGCCTGCTCTTTTCAGGATCGAATTTAAATTCTCATTTGCCTTTAAGGCATTCATGGCATGCAACAATTTACCTCTCCGAGCTTTTACACCCTCACATACAAAACTGCTGATCTCTTATGTCTACCGAGCAGATGTAAGCGATGGGGTAACCTCCAAAAAATAAACTTTGACTTAACTATTCCTTCAGCAATTGCTATTACACACCTTTGCACGAAGACGCTTATACAAAATTAAAACAGTAGATGTCGCACATGTAATTTAAATTTTAAAACACCACTTAACACAAATGCAAAGGCTACTAAACCCTTAACGTTGAAAACGGGTAAGAAACATAGCGATTTAAAATCATATACACATATATATATATATATATATATATATGAAAAAATGTACAGTTCTAAAGGAGTATAGTTCTGAATGTGTTGAATTAAGGTTAAATAGACTGGATTAAAAAGTATATTGAAATTGTGTTCTAGCTAGAGGGATTGTGTTTTTGGGTTGTGAAATACAGCCATTATACAAAGAGTTGGCGTGGCTATGTAATACAAAAGCCAAGGCGTGCGTCAGGAAGCCAACTCTTCTATTCACAAGCAGCGACCTCGCATCACCGCGGCTTTATACGGGTGACCCCCTGCGCTGCTCACTACGGTCATTTAAAAAATGGCTGTTTCCTATCTGTGAATCCAGATGGGTGTAAAACAAGTGAAACAAAGACTTCGATTAACCAAAGCACAAAAAAGCGTAACTCAGTAGTAATTTTTCTTAAAATGCATTTTATTTTAAATGCAGCTGGGAAAGTATTGCATCAGCAAATACTCTGTACAATATTTGAAATAACTTCCTCGCACTTTGAACAGTATAATCAGTTTCCAAATAAAGTGCTGTAAGCTAATAGTATACAAGTATATGTCCTATAACAAAATTTTTTTCTATTATTTCACATGGATAACAAAATTTACTTCTAAAAAAGTTGATTATTTGATTACATTATACTTTCTGACAGAAAAAACACAATTTATTTAATTTTAGTTGGCATACCCAGGCACTCAAACGTGTGAAAAGCCCATGCCCGTGTTCTAACGATTTGTCCTACCCCGTAGCACAGAATGATAGTTATACCCATCCATTTGTCCTACCTTATCAGATAATCCTACCACATACGGCACGGTAGCACAGCTACATGGGGGAAGTACATAGGATTTTTCACAGTGCACTTCTCCCCATGAAACCGTGCTACTGCGCTGTTTGCTACGATGTTTTCATAATGCATTTCATCCCGTGAAATTGTGCTACCCTTATGTGTGTCGTACGATTTTTGATAATCAAAAATACGCGTTCGTTCGTATGGGTAGGATTATCTGATAAGGTAGGACAAATGGATGGGTATAACTATCATTCTGTACTACGGGGTAGGACAAATCGTTAGAACACCCGCATCGCACTTGAAAGCATCGAATCACCCGTGGCTACATTGTAACCCAGAGACGCAACAGAAGAGATCACGTGTTAACCTGCGCGTCCTCGCGCCTCCCCATCACCTGAAACTGACAGAGGACCCGCCCACATGCGCTTGTTTGGTAGACAAGCCGCGCCACGTGTGGAGCGCTGTCCCGTGTGGACCTGGGCTTTAGTCCTGATCAGCGTACCCCTAAAGGCGGGTTCGAGTTGAACACTTTGCACTCATGTCAATGTTTTGGACGCTGTAACAGTGCCGTGGTTTATACGATGCGGTACTTACAATTAAACGATAGTTAAACGTTTTCTTTTTATTGTAAAATAATGAGTCGCATTGATGAATGGGGGTCGAAGCCGTACGGAATGGAGTTAGAAGAAGAGTTTTATTCATTTGATTTCGACGCGGAAGAGTTGTCTGGGTACCAAGACCCTGCTGAACTTTTGGTTGCGCTGAAACAGAAGGAAGAAGAAGTCATTCTGGCTGCCAGGCTGGGAAATGCTCTCCTTGTAGAAAACCGTCAGCTAAAAAAAGAAAGCGAGAAACTTCATGAGCGGTACACAGACAAGCTGGAGGTAGGCTGTCGAAACCAAGTTTCCACAGTGGTTCGTGTGCCTGTGTGTCATCTCTTTCCATCGGCCTTTTGCTAAAAACAGACGCGCACCCTTCAGTGTTTGCAGGGTTTGTGATCGCGTCACCCTTTCCGACAGGTTTCCTTTGTGAAGGGTCTCGATGCGACAATACATGCCTGCTATGATTGTACAGGTACTCCGTGACTCATGTTCTGTTTTCGCGGCTCTGTTTACCGGTTTTTAACTAAAGAGTGAGATTGCCCTGGCTGTTATTTTAAGGGCAGTGGGGGTGTAATTTTATGCCACAGATGTGCAGTATAAACCCATCTGAAAACGTGTTATGCAGAAATGGAATGTAAAATGGGGAGCATTTCAATCAGATGTCCATGGAAAACGTGACCGATAGCTGGCGTTCACATTCTTCAAAACTGTTAAGGTCTGTGAGAATTCGTTAATGATTTTCTGGAAGTGCCTAAATCCTCTGTGATGACATTGATCGGTTATCTGTAGTGGCACCTTTATCAATGCACTTAACTTCTTCTGACTGCGTGTAGTCTTCTCTGCGTGTTCTTGTGTTCTCGCAGTATGTTAAAGTAGCTTCAAAAGAAGACCTTTTTTATAGTGGGTTCTCCCACCAGGTTGCCTGTTAACCCAGTCTCACAATACTTTTTTGTAATGGATTTTAGGAATAAGTTTTGTTCACATGTGATAGTCACCTGTGAACTTTACGACACCCCCATTGTTAAGGAGCTGGCAATGTCCCTGTCTTTGTTACTCAACCCATACACTTAACGAGTCCCTGGGAACCTGTGTGATTTAAGCTTTGTACTCCACGCACCTGGTACTCACCATCATAGCTTCCTGGTACCTTTAACCTTCCAGGCAGGAAGTCTTGATAGGGGATAACTGGTGGTGCCATGGATTTAGTTTTACATTTCTGGTACTTGATATGTTCTGTTTCTTATGTAAGAAGCCACATTGTATAAGGAAAGTCCAGCAAGTTCCCAGTTTGGCATTAATTAACTCAGTCACCTTTAAAGGAAAGATGAACTAGTTGGTCTTTTGTGTAGAATATTCACCACAGCACAAGTTTATGTGTAATCGTGAGGTAAAGTTTTAGTTGTTACTCGAACACACAAATTACCAGCTCCCGCTCTCAGTGTTCTGAGATCTGAATAGGGTGTGTGGAGGAACCTCTTTCTCATAAAAGAAATACAGTGAAATTTCAGCTGTATAGCACCAGGGAGCGTAATGGTTGAGGAATGGGGTTTTTTGAGTAAATGGATTAACGATTAAAGTCTGAGGAGTGAAAATAGTGTGCGGTTCGATTGTCTTCTTCCCATAAGCTTTGTAAGTTCTTTTGGATGTATTTGGGTGTCTGTTAATTAAAATCCAGTACTTTGTACTAGTAATAATGAACATATTGATAACTGATTATAATGATTATGATGTTTCTACAGTTGAACAAGAAGTGATGTGTTTTCAGACAGCTGTGGCGGGGGTGGGGGTGGTGTATATTTCCTTTACCTGCAATGTCTTCCCAGTAAGGTGGGTTTTTCTTTGACTCACCTGCTTGCTCCCACACCCCCAGGAGCTGGAGCAGGACAGGCACAAACTGCGCGTGAAGCTGTCTGGCTGTGACACGGAGCGGCAGGCCCAAGTGGCGGACTTGGAACGGGACATGGGCAACCTGAGTGCCGAGGTGGACCGGCTCACCCAGGCGCTGTGTGATGCTGACCGGTACAAGAGCCTGGCCCAGGAGCAGCACACCCAGGAGCTGGCTCGCCTTCAGGAGCAGCTGAACACGGTGAGCTGGGTTCACTTTGACTCGTTCCATCAGTGATGTCAGACCTCAAGAGTTTAAGCTTTCAGTAAATACACAGCAGTTCGTGATTATGAGGAAAGTCATTGTTGGTCAGCAATTCCTGTGATACTTTTTTGTTGTTCAGTTCAACTCAATTAATTTTTATATAGCGCCTTTCATAACATTATCCCTCAAAGCGCTTTACACAAGAAATTGCAGATATTGAAGAAGAAACTGTAAGAATTAATAAAAATGAATGTTGTTGAGGGTGATACTTGAAGAAACCATTTTCACAGAAGATTTCCTGTAAAGTATCAGGAAATATGAATGTAAACCGACCTGCCATACCTCTGGTACCTGCCTCCCAGCTAACAATAGGAGCAGAGGGCACAGCACAATCTGCATACTGAAGTGTAACGTGTAGTGCAAACACACGTGTGTGGCTCTCTGATTACACACTTGGACAATAATGTGGACATTGTGTGGAGGTTTGAGTCCAGGCAGGGCAGGTCTGACCTTCTACACGACCTCTGCCTGTCGACTCCGATCCGGGCGTTGGCTAACCTCTGTGGAGGATGTTTGCTGAATTATGGAAGCTGTGATGCTTTCAATGAAGCCTTATGTGTTGTTTTTTTTAAGTAAGCAGTTCTGTGTTGGTGTAACATGTTCAATTTCGTAAGGGGTTCAAGAAAGCCAAAACCAAATATCTTTTGTTTCTGTAAACACGTATTTGAATGTTGATCTGTAAATCTCCAGTCACTGTAATGAGAGCACATGCTAGTGAGGGTTGGCATTACCCCTGGGAATTCTGGGAGTACATGTTGGTGTCGCCCCTGAGAATGCTGGGAGTACATATTGGCATTGCTCCTGGGAACTCTTGGCTTTTGAAAATTCTTTCTGTCATGAGTCGAAAGTGACTTGTTCAGTTTCTCAGTTTTTTCGGACCTTGCTGGACACGTGAATGTTGGTTAAGCGAAAGGATGGTGTTAGTGCTTGTGTTATTGGCTTGGTTTGAGGGATTAATGTTGTGATGATTGTTAGGCAGTGCTGCTTGACCAGATCTGTGCTGCACTGTAGGGTGTATGAACTGGTCTGAGAAGTGCACGGTGGAATTCATACCTTCCTCCTTGTTCATCTGCCTGCGTGTTGTCATCAGCATTACCATAAAAACAACTCACTGCCGCATGCACGAGTGTCTCTGTGGTGAGAGAGGAGTTTGAGTGACGCCTCAGTCATTCCGTGTTGGTCGCCAGACAGCGGTAAGGCTCCGTCAGGGACTCTCCACTCACTTCAAAAGGCAGGAAAGGCGTGTTTGTAGTCGTAATCTTTCCATCTCCTGTACAGGAGGAAGCTGTACTTGGTTATTTGGCTGCTCCCCTGATTATGGGAGACTCGGTTCTTCTGCCTGTTGGAAAGAAGCAGGGAAAAGGGCAGCTTTCTCAGCCTGACGATCTCGATGGAGCTGATATCCACCAACACCTCGAACAGCGTACCAAAGCGTGTCTGCCTGACGTGGTGAGCGAAGGTGCATCTCTCACCAGCATGGTGAGTGAGTGAGTGTGTGCGTGTGTGTGCGCGTGTGTGTGCGTGTGTGTGTGTAAAGGAGAAGTGTTAATGCGTCTACTCGCTAAGGCAATCAGAGAACAGTGTACAGTGTGTCAGGAATCCAGGGGGAGGATTTCATTCACGAGATACGGGTTATGCTGACATGTTTGCTGTTATTTAAGCAAAGTTCATGAAGCTCTTACCACAAGCGTTTGGGTGACCCACACAGTGTCTGCTGATGGACGGAGTTTAGCGTCTCTCAGGACTGACAGCATGTGCGAGGTTTCTTCTGAGCCATGCCAGGGCTTTCAGAGTTGTGTTAGTGACACCTTCCAAAGAAAAACACACTCCTTTTCAGCTTTTCCTGTTACCCGACTGTCTGTGTAAACATGACAGAGTGCTACAAACCCAGGAGAGTTACCGTGGCAGCCTGGAGCCACTGTAACCCTGGGAAACAGATATTTCCAATTTGTGTTACTGTCCAAAATTAATCAGGAAAGTGACTGTTGTCCTAAAAAGTTTCTGAAGCCAGTACAGTTGAGTTTTGATCGGAGAGGAGGGACTGTGTTGTGTTAGTTATGGCACAGAGGTTAAGAATTGAGTGTAAAGTATATCTGACCTTTAATCTCTGTGTAATCTCTGTGGTAAATGTGCAGAGATTAGGCATTTTGGCCTGTGTAAATTGTTCAGCATAAGTGTCTAAGCAAGTGAATATTTTTCTTTATTTCTTATCTTCTGCTCCTGCAGTGTTTGGGTGCGTACTAAAAATCAAAATTTAACTTTTAATTAATTTTTTATTTTTTTAGTTTAAGGCTTGAAAGTGTTGTAATCGGAAGACTGTTTTGCTGTTAAAATACTTCTAACTGTTGCATAAGTGCACCTGTGACTTTAACTGGATTAAAATAAAGGTTTTCACGTAGGATTTCTAAACCTGCTCCCCCCCAGTGATGTTTTGTAATCGGAGGGCTGGGGTTTGTGCAGTTTTTCCTCAGCACCAGTGAGGACACGTCCAACCTGCTGATTTCACCTACAGGACGGTTTTGTGCTTAGCGATAACATATTTACAGATGTCCAAATCCAGCATATACAAAATTACTTTTTTGCAAATCGTGAAGTGATAAATTGGCAACGACCTTTGGCCATGTTGATAAGCTTTCTGTCCTACTTATCAGAGGAACAAGTTAAGAGATTACTGCCTAATAGTTCTTACCAAAGTCTTCTCCCTTTGCTGTATCATTTATTTTGTTTTTCTGGGAATTTAGTGGGAAAATCCTTCCAGGAAGTCATTTCCTTTTTGTCTGGAAAATGGCACAGCAGGGCATAGAAGACGGGCGTTTATTGGCAGAACATTGTTTTCTGTAACTGGAATCACTGATGAACCGCATTGAAAGATGGGCCTTTTTGGACCTGAACCTGGGTCCACTGCTCACTATCTCTCACACACACACACACACACACACACACACACTTCCTGCTGTAGACATTACAGTGGCGGATGCAAAACTGGTAATGTAACTAATGTGGAATTTTCACTGGACGTGTGTGGTTTGGACTGTGCTTTGGACCCTACAGTAGTTGGACAGGTTCCAAATCACCACGACACACGGCATGGCATGTGATGCGAACGTCGCTCTGTCTCAATAGATTATAAGACACATTTGGAGATTTATAAACTCTGCATGCAACATAATGACCTGGTGCGATAATTACCTCGTTGTATAACCAGATAACTTGGTGGCATCCAGTGAATCAGTGATAAATCTGAGATACAGACGCACTTTTATGTGTTTGACTAAACAGGGAAAAAGAGAGAAGCGCGAGGGTATGCAGTGTACATCTGAGGATGGCGGTGCACAGCAGAAGCTGTAGGGTGTTACTTAAATGAGCAGTTTAATTATACTCTAAGTTCTGTGTAATGAACGATGAGGTAATTAACTTCAGCTGTGTCTCGTCAGATGCTGCTGTCGTTTACAGCTGATGAGAGAGGCTCAATATGCCACCATATTCTTTAACACCCGTTTAGTCGGCTGCACCCACTGAACGTGCAGTCAAAACATGATTTAGAGATGGACATTCGGGACATGGGAATGTCCTCAGTTATAGGTGTTTTATCTGGAATGACGTACTATCTTGTCATGGCCCTAGTTTGGTCAGCATTCCTTATGAGCAAGATGGATGCAGGTGTGGGAAACACTGACAGCGTTGTGCTGTTCTGAACTGGGAAGTTGTGTCAGCATCCCGGACCCCAGTCCTGCTCCTTCATGGTGTCAGCTCGTTCTCCTGATGAGTAGTGTGTCAGCATCCCGGACCCCAGTCCTGCTCCTTCATGGTGTCA
>JABJVR010041915.1:0-31422 GCA_025773905.1 Chitala chitala
TGTGTATGTGTGTTTCTATGTGAGACAGAGAGGGGGGTGTGGGTTTAGGTGTGTTTGTGTGTGTGTGTGTGTGTGTGTGTGTGTGTGTGTGTGTGTGTGTTGGTAAGTGTTTTTGTGCAGACCTGCTCATAAGTGTGAGCATTTGTCTCATGTGAGTGTGTCAGTTCACCGTAGATTCACATGATGATACAGAACATCAGCTAGGACTGAAATACTCTGTCAACAGTGTTCTTGAAAGTAAATAGTTTCAGTAACTAAAAATGACACAGACTAGTAAATGATAAACAGTGTGTAACAGCTATGTAGCTCACAATAATAATTTCAACCTCTCACTTTGTTGTCAGCACACCTAATAATAATTTTTCTTTTTTGCTCTCTCTCTGCAAAGACTGTACGTGTTTATCAACATTGTGTAGATAAAATTAACAAAACCTGAAAAACAGGGAAACATCTCTGCCAGAGAATTATTTCTTTTTGTTTTTGTTTTCTGTTTAAAATTGAGATGTTTTTCTTAACCAGTTTTCATCTGATGCTGTTTTGCATGTTTGAAATTTTGGATCCTAAATATAATAGAGATCCTGTGAGATCTGCCTACAAAAACAGCAATATGAGTCATTGCAGAAATGTCTTGGACACGTGTGTTGTATGTAGATATATGTTCACCGTATTTGGGTATGTGTGCTGTACTGACATGTACACACACCACTTTTGAGTCTGCTAGTATGTAAGTTTTGCACATTGGTGCATTCACCCCATAGTTTAATTCAATTCAATTCAATTTATTTTTATATAGTGCCTTTTGCAACAATGTGCCTCAAAGCGCTTTACCCTCAAAACCCAGTGGACCGTTGGACAGGAGTGCTGATCAACTTCATGCCAGGTGCAGGCATGTGGACAGCAAACCTGCCACCTCATTAAGACAGTCTCTTTCAGTGTCTTACAGTGTTTGTGTACCTGGGCATTAAGGAGTAGCAACAGAGGATTGTGAAACAGAGACGCAGTAAACGCTTTGAGGAGTACGATACACTCGGGAAGCCGACTCATAAAGTCCGAGGGAGGAAAGGATGAAGGTAGGACTCAGGCAGTTGGGTAAGTACAACCATTTCTGTAAAGAGCACAAGAATGGATGAGAGTTTAAGTGATTCTTTATTGTGCTTTATTACGGTTCTTAATGGACAACGGTCTTTGCAGACTCCTCCTTAAACTCGCAAATATACATGGACATACAGCATGCTTTACTCGCTGTGTTAATGCATATACGGCCACTCCCATTTCATTCTATTAGCTATTTTTGTGTGTCATAAACAACTTCATATCACAAGTTTCAGCTACGGTTGACAGGAAATAGAGGAAGTTTCTGTCATCTTAATCTGCCTTATTTTACTAACCTTCAAACTTATAACAATCAAGAGGGTATTAAATAACAATAAATACAGAAATGTAAAAAAGTTTCTATATATGAAAAATAATCATATTTATTTCCTCATTGTACGATTCTCCTTTAGTTCTATTTGAATTCTGATTTTTATATTATAAGTTGCTGGAAAATATGTCCTTAAACCCATGCCTCTCGTGTAAGATGCATGTTTGGTGTGCACACTGTGCATGTGTGTGAAACCCAGAACCCCACGCATCATTGAAGGGCATTTTCACTTGAAGAGAAGAGAAGCAGCCAGGTGTTAAGGAACAGCGGGCACCAGCCAGGACTTGGGAACAGGATTCCCAAACATGCCTTGAGACCACCCTGGAACCCAGCCCCCAGACCACCACTAACCTCATTTTGTTCCGGTGATACTGACTAATCGGCCTTTCCACCCTTACTGAAAAACACCTTCCACACAAGTCCCCAGGCCACAGAGCTTCCTCCACCTCCTATCGTCACACCCTGAGGAGAATGCTGTGCAGACTGCTCTCACGCACGCCTCACTCACTTTCTTGTTCTCTTCTCCTCGTGTGAACACGACACATTCACAGAGTCATGCACACGGATGCCTTGCATCAGGACTGCATACAGATTGTACCTCCTGCAGACACCGCTGACCTTCACAATCCATTGTTGGCCACTTGAGGTCCTGTAGACACACATTCCCACCGGTGACCCATCTAATCTGTAATGCTAATTAAGAGATAAAACCCCTGTGAGGACGCCTGTAATTATCACCACATGATTGAATTATTTTGTTTCCAGTGAACCTCACCTATTTGTCCTGCTGGAGGTGTTTTTGTAAGTTAAGCACCTTGCAGCAGTGTGCCGAAACACGCTCCCGCTCCTGGGAACTGAAGCAGCGGGCTTTCGGTGTCCAGCTGAGGAGTTTAAGCGCTCCGTTGAACACTGCCCCGCGTCTCACTGCTGTGTACAAACACAGGGAGCTCTGTGAGCTAATGAGGTGATAAACGTCCCCAAGCTGCTCGGCCTGCCTTGGCTGGACCTGGCTCTGAAGCCTCTCTCGGCCACACTGTTCGCTGTGAACAGTGGCCCTGGACCACAATCGTGAGTCTAAGGATGCTGAAAGCTGCAAATAAACACGCCCAGCTGGACTCCTGCAGTTTGAAAACGGGAATGTAGTATTGGCTACACCAAGCAACGGCACAGAAGCTGGCACCTGTGTCTGTAAAGTACCACGCTGGCACCGCTCTGCTTGGCATCGACTTGTTTACACAATTTAACACTGCAAGGATACTACCTTGAGGAAAAAAAATCTTGCAGTTCTTAGACTAACCTAAAGTCTGTGTGCAAAAAGGTAAACAAATGAGCAAAACACATGCGCACTAATCACATGTTCAGTAACGATGTTTCACATGTGGGTTTTTAATAGTGGTGATGTTGTTTTCTGAGTTCTTCATGTACAACATATACCTGAGTCCGTACTGATAAGTCCTTTTCATTTCAACAGGTTCTTACGAAGAAAATAAAAGTGACTTTAATAAATAAAAATAAGGCTCAACCAATAAAGACTGAGCATAATAAAGGTTTTTCTGGGTTTCAATTTCTTTGTTTAATCTATAGTCTTCCTGAGCCATCATGCCTAGAATGGTGTTTCTCTATTGTGTTAATCAGGGTTACTCATCTACCTCCTTTTCCTTCACACCCATCTTCAGGAGCAACGCATTGAAGGTATCCTAGTAACCCATTTTTCAAGGACCACCAAAAAAATCCAAAGAGCTGCCCTCATTGCTAAAGCAGATAGCTAGTCATTTGTCACCAGCGTTCTCAACAGATGAATCTGATAATGTGTGCGATAACATCCGATAACTACACCACAACTGATACCGTGGCACTCTCTGAATATGTTCATATAAACACTGTCAGTACCCTTTTATTACCTATATCAACAGAAAATAAAATTGGCTGAATACCTAGTATGTTTAAACACTGAAAAAAATTAAATTTCACAAAAGGAGACGTTTATTTAAAACTATGTAAAAAGCTGCAAATACATTTTTACTTTAGTGACTACAAAGCAGTAAAAGAGAGGAAGGATGGTGATAAAATGTCTCATGTTTTTGGGTGAGGTCAAGGAGAAGACGCAGCTGTGGTATGACTCACCTGGGTCAGGTAGCACGACACGCCTCCCTGCAGGTGTGACTAGTCGAACAGCGGACTCACCTTCGCTCCGTTTGCCTCCCGGCAGTGCAGCGAAGCACAAAGAGATGCGAAAGCAGAGCTAAAGCCAATAACCAGAGACGTGAGGAAGAGGAACGAGGGAAGGAGGCGATCTGCTTAGGAGGCCACCGCTGGGGCCGCTGTCTCACCACGGTTCTACACTTCACCACGTGACAAGGGACATCCCTGCTGTCGCCTTCTCAGTGAATTTAGACCTGAGTTCAAGGCATCGGGGGTTCCCACCCTTGAAAATGCCCCGCTGTCTGTTACAGTGAAACAGGAGGTTAACTTCTGAGCAGTGGTACATCAATGTCAGCAGGTCACAAAGGGAAAGTGGAAAACGCTGTGTAGCCCTGTACCGCCACTGTAATGGTGTAGCCCTAACTAAAGCCTGTTTGGATAAGAAGAGGAAGCTGTTCTCAGAGGCAGTTTAGCTTTGAAACGTGGCAGAACTTTCCTGTGCTTTACCACCTCGGACAGCAGGTGGTCCATTCTGCTTAGTCACTCGTGTTGAGGACGTGTGATGCTCAGCCCACCCATTTGGTCATGTGTCCTAATCCCACTCAGTGCCTCATGCTCAGAGTGATAAGGCCACACCATGACTGAGCACCTCTGACCGTGACATTCTGACAGATAGCCTAGCGGGGCTGGCCTGACATCCTCTGTGCCTGCCGGGAAGTGTAATTCAAAGTGCCGTGTTAGATTAGCGCTACCACTTCTTTAACTGTAAAAAACCATTTTGTATTTTCCTGTTTTTCTTGCTCTTCCTGCGATATCACCACTTGCCCCCTGGAGTTGACGAGGGGAGAACAACATTTGAGAGCTGAGAGGAGCTTTCCTTTCATCTGCTGTCCAATGTGGGCACTTATTTTATCCTCCAGTTTAAGCGTATCTAAAGCCAATGTTACAATGCAATGTGTCCCTAAGTCCATAACAGTAGTGCAGTAAGAAGACAGCTATGACTGCAAAGAATTCAAGACTAACCATTAAGTATTAGGGCAGAACAGCATGAGACCCAGTAACAAAACCCTTACTGGTCTTCAACAACTGAGCCACTATTTTTACTTATCTTCAACAATTGAGTCTCTCTTGTATTCTGGAGGCCTTGTTTCTAATAGCACCTTTGAACCCTTCCCAGAGTAAAGCAGAATTAGACTTCATTAATATATAAAAAATAATTATTATTTTGAATAAATAAATAATTAAAAAAAAAACAAATTCTTGCAAAGTGGCAGGTTGAGTAGGTCTCGGACTGGTTCCCAGCCAAAGTAAGTGGTAAGAAGTGTATGTCCCTGTAGTAAGTAATGCAGGCAGCCCCTGTGTATTCTCAGTGCTACCAGAGAGTCCTCCTCACTGACTGGGTCTGCCATCACCCGGTCACAGCACCTGACCCACACTGTGATGTGGAATGCATTCAACACAATGAAACCCCGATCCTAAAACAAACATCTTGTACCAGTATGCCGGATGGCTCTTTCTTATGTCCCTCTGTATATAAAGCTCTTGCAGTGCTTGCTATCAGGGCCCCCATTATAAAGACTAGCTCTGAAATATCAAGGTCTGTGAAAGATATTATGCTGCGTTCACATCTAAAGAAATGTCGGGTCTGAGACAAGCTAGCCCTGCTACGGTTGAATTCATGTTTAGCAAGTAATGCTCAGGAAAAGGTTGTTGCTTAACTCGGAGGATTTTAATAACAAGATTTGTAAAAACAGTGACATGATTGCCTATGATAATGGAGTTCATGAAGTTACTTGCATATAATGAAACAGATCTGCATTGATTAGCTGTATGTCCACTAAATTTGCATAACTGTCATAAAACACGTTTTTCTTTCTGAGGGTCTATGGGTACTTTCTCAGCTAAAGGTGTCCACACATCTGCTTTAGTTTTACTTGATAAATAATAACTCAGCATGTTTTAATAAAGTAAAAACAATGTAAAGCCACTACTGAACTAAATCAGCTGAACAGGACTAACCGCTCTACCCTAACAAGACAAATCTGTACAGTGAGATGGGTTTGCATTATTTGCATTTAGCTGATGCTAAGTGCATTAGCTAAATGCAATTTATGTAGTGAAATATAAGTGTATTCATATACAGGCAGAAAGTGGCATTGTTTTTTCATACCTGCTAAATTTGCAGATACATGCCTAAGCGTACTTTCCTTTCTCACGTTTCAGACTTACCCTTCCTCATTGCGTTGCATTTTGTATTCAGACCAATCCAAACAGCTGTGTCAATGTGCCGGATGTAGTAATATTTTGTACAGATTTAAAATTTAATAAAGTAAAAAATACAGTATAACATCAAAAGCTACCTCAACTGAAGTGTGCTGTTATGAACTGCTCTACCTCTATCCTCACGCTCCTCCTGAAGCCCATTATTATTGATGGTCTCTCCTAATAAAATAATAAAATAATGGTGTTACTCCACAACACGCCAGCCCTGCAATTCATGCAGATGTGAATCTGGCATTACAGCATTAAATATATTGTCAGGCTGTGAGGTCTTCGGTTTATTTGTTTCATCTGTGATTACAGTATATCAGCTATTCATAAAACTGTACAAGATTGCTATCACTGCAATCAGTCCCTACCATGGTGTATATTAGCATACAAAAGAAGTTGCACAAATGTACTGTTGGAATTCTAGAATTGTGGAAGTACTGTCTTTCTGTTACAAACTTCAATAATAATAACCCCCAGGAGGCACATGGCAGGGGACACCAACCAACCACACACTATGGGCAATTTGTAGACACCAATCAACCTATCCCACATGTCCTTGGACTGTGGGAGGAAACCAGAGAACCCCAAGAAAACCCACCAAGCACAGGGAGAACATGCAAACACCACACACACCTAAAGCAGGAATTGAACCCCAGGCCCAGAAGGCTAGGTGATGATGCTAACCACCACACCATAGTACTACCTATAACAAGAATAATATTTATTATAAAAAGGTAAATTTACACTGAATAAAAAAGTCAGTTGTTTTCTGGATGGCCTTATTCAATTTATTTGGGAAGAGGTTACACACTGAACCCTGTATGGAAGAGTTTAACAGACATGTGAGTAGAGAATCACACCACTTGAGGGAGGGGCACCAGGTGTTGTGAGTCAAGGTTCAAAAGGAACTGACACATTCATCTTCCCTACTTTGTGCCAGTGATATCCAGAGAAATGGACCTCCAGCTGAGAAAAATTGCCCAGTTTGTCTCTGTGGAGGTCAAATACTGTTACTAGGTTCCACTGGCATGTGATTACACTACTCTGCAGTCAATGCAACAAACACTTTAAGCTCCAGTGAGCCTGACCCAGAGCATACGTTTGAAGAGCATGTCTAGCTTGATAAACACTAGTTGTTAGAATTCTCATTGTGAACACAACCATACAATCAGTTGCACATCGCTTCAGAATTCCCAACCTGCTTTTCATAGCAAATGTTACCATACTGGGAGAGACTGCTTGACCTGACATCTGGTCTACGATATTTTACCTCATACACTTAAACAGAATTATCAAAATGAACAGTTGCAGTGATATAAAATCAACATCTTTTTTCAGTTTTCTCTTTGTGTAAAAGTGTAAATATTTCATATTAAAATCTGCAATCCACCAAGAAAAATTCATGATGTTTGGAGATGGTTTGAGAGTGTAGAAGGACAGGAGATTTACATCTTTAAGCCCATCCTATGCATTTGCAAGATGGATTGTAGAAAACCTCTTTGCATGTGACTGCATGTGGGAGAACAAGGTAAAAGAAACCATAACAAAAGATCATCCGTTTTTTGGGCAAGGTCAGGTACGCATGTCAGTTGAGTCAAGCCAAACCTCAAAGATTCTCTGAAATCAGGCAGCGCTGCAAAAATCTATATGGAAGACCTCGAGCAGAGTTTGCTAATTAACACTGAATATACCCAGTAAGCAGAGGTTTGCACCAACAAATCAACAACACTGATGTGTCTGTCAATGAGAACGGACTTGGTGAAGTACATTGGAAAAGAGATGGAAGACACAGGGAACACTTGGAAAGGTAGAGCTGGTGAAGTACGTTGGATAAGAGATGGAAGACACAGGGAACACTCGGAAAGGTGGAGCTGGTGAAGTATGTTGGATAAGATATGGAAGACACAGGGAACACTCGGAAAGGTGGAGCTGGTGAAGTACGTTGGATAAGAGATGGAAGACACAGGGAACAGTCGGAAAGGTGGAGCTGGTGAAGTACATTGTATAAGAGATGGAAGACACAGGGAACACTTGGAAAGGTGGAGCTGGTGAAGTACATTGGATAAGAGATGGAAGACACAGGGAACATTAGAGAAGGTCATGTGTAGAAATAACATTTATCCTGCTTTACCTTTTTTCTAGAAAGCAGCATGTCATTAACTTAATTTGGTTTATTAAAATTCCAGAAGACCATGACATCCCAAGATTTCCTGTATGACTTCAACAGCTTCTTCTTTTGTTTTCATATCTATCCATCTTTTTGACATTCAACTTGTATAGAACAACTTCATTATGATTGTGGACTTTTGCAAGAAGATGTTATCTGTTAGTCTTTATTGATTCTTTTTTAGTGATGCAAGCTGAATATGAATAGAAATGGATTTAAAAGTCTGCAGCCATCCACTTTTGCATATTTATATGTTTTAATAATAATAATCTTTTATTGTCATTGCAGCCGTATACACGTCACTACTAAATTTGTTCTCTGCATTTAGCCTGTTCCCCTGGGAAGAGCAGTGGGCAGCCACACACAGCACCCAGGGAACTGGCACTGAGTGCCTTGTTCAGCAACACACTTGGCAGCTGGGCCAGCTTGTAAACCAGGAGAATTCCACATGCTCGCTTGATGCTCCACCCATTGAGCCACCCAGCTGCTGGGGAAAATTGTGATTTTGCTTTATGATTAGATTAGATTCCTTTATTGTCATTGTAAAGAAATACAATGAGATTCATGCTTTGGCTGCAAATTAGTTCTTTATAAAACTTTAGTTGTGTTTTGGTCTAGAAAACACTTTTCTAGGCGTATGAAATCTATGCTTGTTCTCATGAATACACCAATTCCTGTGGCCTGTCTGCAATGTTTTGTCCTCCAGTTCTGTTCCAAGGACTGGTCTCTAAAGCTGAATAATGATCACGCCAGGTTTGTGCTGCCAGTTGTGCATCGAATCTCTTTGTTGTTGGAGATACAGCCTTATAAAATAATTACTTACACGTTAGAAGGTTATTGCTGAAACTCACCAATAGCACCGAGACACAAAATGCACACACACGCTCACAAAAACAAATGATAATGTTAAAAAAATCATTAATAACTGAATCAACATTAATGAAAACTATACACAGGCATACACAAATGCATAATTTAAGTAATTTACATAGCAGACCAAAATACATATAGACAACCTGTTATTTCATGGTGTGTAGTTTCAGTCACTGAAGCATGTCTCATTTTTAAAGTGTAATGTATAAATCAGATGTGAATTCTGTCCAGGACTTTGTGTAAATAAAAAAGAACCAAATGTGAAGGATAACTTCAGCCAGCACATACTTTCACACCAACAAGGCTGTCTCTTCTAAAATGTCAGAAAGACGTTTGCACTGAAGCGGAGGCATTGTTCACAAACACTCATATTCTTTAATGGGAGCCTTTGTTGTTGTAAACAGCATGAATTTTTAATCCTCTCCTGATAATAAATGTGCTGCAGTCGCCAGGATCTCAGGGGAAGTGGGCCCATAGCTCCTGTTGCTAAGTTTCCGTCAAACACTTCAGCCCTGGCCAATCAAACTGTCCCGCCTCACAAATTCACCGCACGCACACACACACACACACACACACACACACACACACGTACTCTTTCATACACAAATATACTCTCATACACACACATGCATGCACACACAAACGCATACAGCATTTATCCAGATTGGTTCAATATATAATATATGAAATATATGAAAATGGCCTGTAAGTGGAAGCAAACAAGATTTTCTAAGCCTGTGTATGCTGCTGTCTTTTTTCCCACATTTCAATTAACCCCCCACCTTTCCTGATAGCCCTTTTCTCTGGTGGAGTTAATTTTAAAGAAAGAGATGTGTTTTTCTTTCTTACAATCTCTTTTCTCCGCAGCTGGGAATCCATAGCTTCGATTCTGCGGCTACCAGGCTGCCAGTCATTTTATTAAAGGATGGCTACTGGCCTGAAAATGTCGATCTGAAACCACTGCCATTGACCCAAATAAGCTCTGTGCACCTAGCCCTGAATCAACCATTTTCTTACCCTTCATTAATACATTGACCTCCCTTCCCTACCCCCACACCACCCTCAACTAATTCACCTCTGACCCTAATACTCTATGGGGACTACGTCTGACCTACAGAAAATGTGTTCAGCAGTGTCTACTTATCTGTGCTGATGCCAGGACAGCTACATCTGTGCCATAGGTGTGTTCTCTGGGTCTGCCGGTGCCTACCCCAATATTATCTTCCATTAGCAGCCGTTACGGGCCATCTGTTGTCCCTGGACATGTGACCCCTTCATTCAAAATTTAAATTCAAATCAAATTTCACAACGGCCACGGATCTGTTCTCACAATGGTGACCAGTTCTTACTATTTAATGTGGTCAGTAACGCTGCCTGCGATTGTGGCTAAAAATCGACCCTTGGCTTCATTTAAAATTTAAATTTAATTGAACTAAGGTGACTTCTTTTTGTTGCTGTCCATGTTTTTTGTATAAAATACTGCTCAAATGTAGCACACACCCTCCCAACATGGAATGCTGAAGAATCTTGTTTTTAACAACAAACATTTTAAGAGATGTTGAGCAGATTGTTTAAAAATTAATTCATGATTAACTAGCATTAACAATAAGTAAAATCAGGTTTGGTAATGTTTAATTCCAAACGCATACCGTCAGCTTTTATATGTTATGTCTGTCAAGTGACAGGAAGTGTTTACAGTAGGTTTTGTCCCCAAACTGTTTTTATGAAACGATACATCTGAAATAAGTTATGGAAGAACTCTGAATCCATATTTAATACATTACTACATCTTACATCATAAGATACCGTGTATGTCCATAAATGGTACATTTGTATTGATATTGTTCAGGTCAAAGACTCACTGCCAGTATGTCTTCCAGTGGTCGTCACTTCATGTATAGAGCCTGAAAATCTGAAAATTCTGCTAGATCCAGTAAACTAATGAAAGTCATTTGCATGGCTGAGGCTCAAACAAGAGACAAGAGCAAGTTCACCAGTGATCAAACGTGCTCAGAATATGCGACGCCCTTAAGATGAATGCATTACTGAATGTTGCATATGGCTAAATTGTCTGACAATATTAACGCAGTGATGCTTTAAACTCCTTTACATTTGGTTCACAGAACTGGGACTTGTAAACTTGGTTCTGCTGTCACGCAAAGTTGTAACCCATAGCAGAGGACTGCACACACAGCAGCAGCACTCATACACAATCCCTGACCCCAGCTTGTGATGCACTTCCTGTCAAAGGCTGGCCTTCTGGCTTTGACAGGAAGTGGAACAGTTGATGTTGAATCTCATTGCATGTACCACAGGGCTGGTGTCCTAGATAAAAAACAAGTTAAAATACACCAGATGAACACTTATATTCTTTTTCTGTGGTGCATTAACCTTTGTGAGACTTGCGTCAAAGGGTTAACATAGGAAAGAATTTTAAGAAAGCATTGGAATTTGTGCCTCTCTCTCCCCTCCTCCTTAAAGGATTAGGCTCTGATTGATTTCTGTATCCATGCTTGACTCCTCCAGCCCTCTCCCCCCTACTCCTCACCTTCCCACATTGATCGGCACAAGTATGCTGACTGTGGTAAGCAGTGGACCCATCCTTACCTCACTCTGAAAATGAACTTGTCTGAGGGGTTGCACAATTTACGCCTTGTGTGTGTGTGTGTGTGTGTGTGTGTGTGTGTGTATGTGGGAGTGGAGGTGAGACAGAGACTGAGAAAGAGCGAGAGAGAGAGAGAGAGAGAGAGAGAGAGAGACTCCTTTCCAGTGCTCCAAGACCATACATAGGCTCAGAGATGTGCTTTTGGTTATATACAATGTGTGTGTGTGTGTGTGTGTGTGGGGGGGGGGGGTGTCTGTCTCTCTGTCTATCCCTCTAAGTGGTCGTAGTTATGTTAGTTATAAACCCAATTTGAAAATAAAATTGAAAAACAATACATTAATCCAAGATTAATTTCTAGCCATAACATCTAGTGCAAATTATTGTAACTGACTTGTATTTCATACATTCAAATACAGCTGTTTAGATTTTTGAGGTCAACAATGTCCTCAGTTTGTTTTACATAGAACAAAACTTCAAGCCTAAGTAATCTTAAATATTATGAGAGAATCAAAAGGTATAAACAAATATATTAGATAGGCAGTGATAAATTCAGACAAATGCCATTACCCCAATATTTCTTATGATATTTAATCTAGAAAAGGTTAATCCTCTTTTTTAACACAAATTCTTTCTTGAAGAAAAAAATAAAATACGGTCTTTCTGGCTGCTTGATCTCCTTCAAAGCCTGACCTTCTGCATTGTAAAAGACGTTATTACTTTCCACAGGCACGGATCTTCACTCGGCTCACGACTTCTTCATCCTGTCTTCTCCAAAGAGGAAGTGCTAACGTCAGCAGCCTGCTACTTCTTCTCTCTTTTCGTCTCTTGTTCGTCCTCCTGTGCTGTACGTTGGCCATTTTGGGAGATTTTCTCACCATTTCATCAGCCTATGATTAATTGGAGAGTTGTTGTTTGTAAAGAGGTTCTCACCTCGCTGTCACTGGAGAAGATTTCGGTTCTCTGAGCTTGACCCGCTCACGTACGTCTTCACCACGTGAGCAGAATTACAAGCCGAAGCTCATGTCCTCTGCTCACTGGTTTTCCTTTCATCCTTTAGACTTCATATACGTTTTTTATTTAGCGCATGTCAGTCCTGGGTAGAAAGTTTATTTTCACTGACTTTTCACCATTGAAGTACAAGGTGTAGGGTGCCTTTGGTGAATGGGACACATTATTAGTATTGCTACGCTCAAACCTGAGAAAATACTGACAGCAGCCAGCTAACCCTTTTTACTTTCATCATATGAATGAACTTTTTTTAATGTGCTATTCTACCAGACAGCACAACGCTAATGCATCTTCTTTGTACAATGAGCATAATTTTTTTAGTTCCACCCAGAGGTATCAATCATTCCCTAGAAAAAAAAATGACACAATACTTGTGTTAATGTCATGTTTGTGTGCAGTAAGCTAAACTGACTGTCATATGCTATGTATACAGGTATTAACTGCCGCATTTCAGAACACAGAAAGCTGCCACTCCAACCACGTCTCCTCGTAGTCGGGGAATAAGAACACAGCTTGGAAACAAACGTGCATGCCAGTTTCAAACAAAAAAGAATGATTTTTGAAGACTTCTTAGTGCTCTCCACATACCTGCATGGACCCAGCTGAGCTAAAGCAGGTTTTACTGACGTATTGATTGTGTCTTTTCTAAGGGCCGTTCGCCCCCTGTTATTTACTCTCATTGTAAATCTTTACAGTGCAGTAAAAGGAGCATTTTACACACTTGGGTTATACGATCTCCCCCACTGCACTAGTCCTGGGGTCACATTTTCCCTGGCACACAGCATCTACGAGGCTGCTCTATAGCTCTGCCGAATCCACCTGACCTCATCGCAGCTAGAAGCTTACAGCAGCGCCCGCCAGAAAGCACCCAGGTACAAAAGAGCAACGGTCCAGGAAACAGCGAATGCACTACAAGCAGCACTGCCCAGAAACTAAATGCGAGCAGCTGTGCCTCACAGCATCCGGACAGCCCTGCTCCTGCAGACCTAAACGCCCTGAAGACTTACTGAAGCGCAGACGTGCCTGGTAACTGCTCACTGAGCTTTATTCTTCCCAAGCATTGAATCGCCCAATACAATTAATCATCCCATTGACTGAGGCAATTTCACTTGATTTAACTTTCCCACTTGTGAAAGTGTTATTTGTTTAACCTATTGGGCCCTACAATCACGCAGGCCTGTGATTTACAAGCTTAGCCCAGTCTGAGAAGTCTCCTTTTCAAGCATGTCTTAACCAAGCATGGCCATTCAAAGCTCTGTTTCTGCTGGTGCGTCACTTCCAACACACTTTGAGTGACAACAGCAGCTCTAGCATGGCCAGAGACATCAAGTTGAGAACAGATTCAGCTTTCCTACAGCAAAGCTGTTTAAGACCCTGTCTGTCCAGTTCAGTCTGCTTTACCTTCCAGCTTCCAGTAATGTTCCTGTCAGAATCCACACAGGGCCTGCTGGCCCAACAGTTTCACTTTTTCCTCTTGTGTTTACATACATATACTCGATTTTTATCTGCTAAAGAATTCAATATGCAAATGTGGCTTCATTAATGCAGCATTTTCACTAATGTGATGTAGCAGAGAAGAACAAATTAATAGAAACAAAAAGCCTAAACTAAACGTATGCTGTGGTGGTGTCCATTCCAGGCCCTAACAGAGGAACAGCAATGACATGGTTCAATAAAACAGTGATATACCATTTAATTCATTTATTCCACCAGTGCAAATTATGTACTGGCAATATGATTGCATTAAATGTGTTTAATGGTATAACAAGGCAAGGCTTTTCAGTTTTTAGAATTTCACAGTAGTTTAAAAGCACATTTGCTGATATAATTTTTTTTATATTAAAATGTGCTACAGAAAACCAATAGATTTTCATGCCCATCTATTTATTTTGCAACCACTTGTCTTTTGCAGGGTCACAGGCAGCTCAGGGTACACCCTGGAACAGATGCCAAACCATCATAGAGCAGTATGTGTGGATGCAGTTTGAATTCAAACCTTCACCACCTGCAACAGATGCCTTACCACTCAGCCAACATGCCTACTCATATGTTCCTATCTAGAATGTTAATACATCCTTTTCTATTGTAAAAATACTGAACAATGACTTTACATTTTAATATGAAGTCAAGTAGTGACTTTCAGAGCTTGTCGTTGATATTCTGAGAAAGGGAATCAGGTTCATAGGCAGGTATGTTTGTCACATACAAGGACAGACTCATTGTCATATGTGCATGAACACTCCCAGAGGGGACTGTGTCTCTCTCTGCATAAGCACGTCTCACAATGTGGCTCCCCCTGCACACGTACACACACACAAGAGAGTGAGCACACACACGTACACGTATGTGTGTGCACATACAATGATTGGTGATGGTGAAGCATTTACACCCTGTACCAGCCGCCCATCCCCTGGAAAACTGCTGAGGCCACATAAGCTGGAGGCCTTATGTCTCACACTCAGCAGGTGCACACGAAGAACAAATACATTTTTTAACTACATGTGCAGTGTTTATGTAGATTGTCCGATGTTTTCTTCAGTTTCAGTCTGTTAAGAGTGAAGTTGCTAACAGTGTGGCTGGTTGATCCTAAAAAACATGGTTTGGCACATTACAACACTGGCGTAACATAGCCGAAGCAGAACAGATAAATTCATGCTAATTTCACAATAATTAATAAATAATTCAAACATGTGAATGGTTACATTTCCTTTCAATTTAACTTCATTTTAACTTTTCCTTCTGGTTATTTCAGTATAATGTTTAAACCTTTGATTTTTCAGCTGGTTTATCTATGTCAACATGACATGGTCATGCATAAACTTGTGAAATGTTAAACTTATTCCACGTGTCAGCTAAGTCAGTAAATATCAGTCTGTTGGATCTCCTTTCCAATAGCCTTTTAAGAGGTGTCACATTATTGTTTTGTATCAAAAATGTTTTTGATTAGGCCACATACATCAAATTATGACACTGAAGTAAACTTGAAGATTTTATATCGGTGCTTAGATTTTTATACTATAGCAAAAGTAGAGCTTGCATGTTCACATTATGCCAAGACCTGCGATGGGTTGGTGCCCTGTCCTGGGTGTCCCCTGTCCTGGGTGTCCCCTGTCCTGTGTGTCCCCTGCCCTGTGTGTCCCCTGTCCTGGGTGTCCCCTGCCCTGTGTGTCCCCTGTCCTGGGTGTCCCCTGTCCTGGGTGTCCCCTGCCCTGTGTGTCTCCTGGGCTGGGCTCCAGGCTTCCAGTGATCCTTCAAGGATGATACGGTATAGAAGATGAATGAATGAATTATGCCAAGACACAAATTGTTCAAAATTGTATTATATTTTCTTTGGTCTGAAATGGTACATAGAACTATGAAAGATTTTTTTATCCAATTAATTCAATATTCACAAACTCTTCTTTTGCAAAGTGTATTTGCCAAAACATTAACTGTTGAGTGTAAGACAGAATTTCATTGCAGATGAGAAAGTATTACATGATCAGTCATTCACTCTTCTCTAAGTCAAAATGATCACTCCAGCTGAAGACCTTCAGCTAAAGGGCCATTCATGTAGTGAGGTAAAATTTTAACATCACACAGCAAACCTCACTTGTTTGTAAGTCATTGTGTTACAATCTCACAGTTTGATCCTCAGTGGTTCCACTGCACACAAGCATACCCTGAAACACTCAGCCTTTCCCCAGATATCATGTACAAGCCCTCAGGAAAATGCTCTGCAAATAAAAAGTGATCAACAGTGAGTTTACAAAGGCGTCTTCATTCTAAAAATGCAGGTGGGCAGAAGGAAACATCTCCAGAACTCGACACAGACAACTAAGGACAGAAAAAAGATGTATGTGTGAAAAAATCACCAGCGACAGCTCTGAGGATAGCAAAAAGTATAACTTAATACTCACACCATCAGATAAGGTTAAAAATGGAGAGCAGCTCAAAGTTTAGAGGAAATATTTATTTTTTTATGAAAAGAATTTATGAGGAGGTGAACATTTTCAATGTGCTTCTTAGCTGTGTAGGGCAGGAAAAACCCTTAAAATAAATTTTAGGCCTGCATTATAACTATTTTTAACAACTCACAGTTACAAGATATTTACATTTCCTTGACAAGCTAAATTGGCTGCTAAATATTGAAACACATCCACACTGAACCAACAATGTCTGGTTATGACAGGGTTTGAGAAATGCCACAGATTTACATTTGTTACACACAAATTTATCTAATTCTTTAAATGATGCAAGAACATTTTATATGGGTCACATAAACCAACATAGACAAAAAAACATTTTGAATATCTTATTGGGATATTTACAGGGTGTCAAGTTATTTTGAAATGTAGAATCGTACTTCTTGTATTCCTTGTTCTTTGCTTACAATTGTTACGTAAGAATATTTTTACACAACCTTAGCTGAGCATTCTAAGAACACTGAACATGAACCATCTAGAATCTCTTGAACAACACTCTTAATATGTTTGTGAAGAAGTGTCTGGTGAAGACTCGATGTGAAGGTCTCTGAGGAATGTTCATGCTATTAGCTCAGATGACACTATGAGCTTTGCAAGCCAGAAGCGGCGAACAGCCCCAGCTAGAAGGGTTCCCTGTCTGGTCATCCCAGGCCCACATGGCAATCTCACTTCTGATAAACCTTGTAAACTACAACCAAGACTTCTCTGAAAGCCATCAAACTGCACATGAGCTCCGTTTGTGGACACTAGTGGCAAGCTGACTTCAAAGCCCCAGCTATTA
This sequence comes from Chitala chitala, assembly GCA_025773905.1. NCBI lineage: Eukaryota > Metazoa > Chordata > Actinopteri > Osteoglossiformes > Notopteridae > Chitala > Chitala chitala. Next base: position 17,236 of record JABJVR010041915.1, read on the forward strand.
ACTTAAACCAACCTCCCTGCCCCTCCCCAAGAGTGTGTTGTGCAGAGATAGTTTCCATAGGCTCTGGTACCCCACTTTGATGTCAGTAACGAGGTCACTGGGGCCGTCCAAATCTCCTTAAGTGCAACTACCAGAGCAGCCAGTCCCTCCCACAGCTGTGTCCCTCTAACACTAACGATCATTACCGTTGTTATTAGAGTGCTTAATGCTAATGTGGGTCAACCTAGTTAAGGGTGTCAGTTGCCCCTCCTTTCAAAAAAGTGGTATTTTTGGAAAAACACTGAATAATTCAGTGAAATGAATAAGTAATACTCTGATATCTGTTGCTGTCTGTGGCATTAGTGCCCTGTTTTACTCATTAATGTCATTAACGGACGTTTCTCTCCAAAACAACTTACACAGCTTACAGTGTTACGCTGTGTCCATTGACACAGCTGTGGTTTTACTGCAGCAGCTCAGCTTAGGTGTCTCTGGGGTCCAAAAGCCGGGGGCTTCAACTGGCAAGCATTTGGTTTTGCTTCCTTAGGTATTACGTTACTGGCTGTCTGACCAAAGATTTGTAAGAGCAGGATAGATAAGGAAACTTGTTTTTTGTTACATCATAAAAGGTGCAGGGGTGGAGTACATCTCTTCAGTCTGTGTGTCTCTCAGGTGGTTTGGAATGCTGTCTGTGAAAACATATCTGGATATTTTATTGCATGTGGGGGCTGGAGGGCCAGAGAAGTGTTAGGGAGTGACATGAGCCAGCTGTGGAATGATCCTCTACAAGCTCTGTTATTTGCTGTGACAGACAGCGCACGTTCCCCGGACATCCCACCCCAGCCCATTCGTGCCCTTGGCACCATCAGACCTCCAAATATTAGCCACCGAATCGACAAGTAAGCAGACCAAGGGCAAGACATTTCGATTCGTGCATCTGGAATGGTAACGACACCATAGGTGCACTGTCACCAGAAAATTCTAAGCACGAGACATTGCAGTGTAAGAGAAAACCTTGCTACATCCTGTCTGTACATATTAGCCTAGCAGCTTTTCTACAGTGCATGTTGTCATATTCAAAAATGGGCAAAGGGTTCTAGTGTGAGGGATTTTGCTCACCAGCAGTTAGCACAAATGTTGGAATTTCAATTATTTTGTCTGGTTGTAATATTTCTAAATGTTATGTCGACATTCTCATAGTAAGGATAATGTATGTCATATAAATTATCTAATAATTGTAATCTGAACTGTACATTTTGCTGACATAGTGATAGAATCTTCAGAGTATAACATGAGTGCTAGTTAGTCTAACCAGCAGCACTACATGTGGAGTTTGAAAACAGGAAGCAGGAAATACTCATCCCATTCTAGAGCAAATTGACAGATTCAAGGCCCCTAATGGGCTTATTTCATACGATTTAGTGGTGTGGTGTTAGTTACTTAGTCACATGACACAACATCCAAACCACAAATTGTCCATGGTACAGTCAAAATGACCATAAATGTTTTACCACATTAAAATAACATCAGTCTTAGTCAACAAATTTAGTCTATGTACTTCTCTTCTCAGAAGGCTTAAAGGAAAAAGAGGTAGGATATTAAAAGCCCCACAGCTTAACCCCCCCAAGAATACTTGGTGTCACCTGCCCTTAAACATGGCTCTGGCCTCTGCTTTCTGGGATTTCAACAGTTGACGAGGCAGTGGTGGGCAGGGAAGGGGCGTTCTTGTTTGAGTGTTGACACGCAGTAATGTATTGATAAACGCACACCACTGCAACTAGTCAACAAGTGGCTAATATATGGCAGCCTCCGGTGTGAAGCACGGGGCGCAGTTTAGGCGGGTGAGCATGCATGCGTGAGGTCAGCTGGGCATAAGCACTTTAGCAGCAGGTATGAGGGAAGAGTACAGCCAGGAGTCCATAAATACAGCAGCCGTGACTTTTCAGCACGGAGCTCAGCCCTGCCCTCTTTGTCCACTCTACTAACACAGGGATGAAATTGACAGCCTGGCAACATATGCAGGACAGCACTCTACTTCAGCAGACAGTGTCAATGTTCACCAGGTCGTTCAGATGATACTTCTGGTCTAGTAGAATAAAAAGTCTTTGGCTGTTTGAAAAAGAGGTTGTACATATATATATATATATCATGATGGTTCAAATTTTTGTCTGCTCTTTATTATCTGTTCCAACCTCTTTACTAATCATAAAAAGAGGTTGTAAATGTTTTAAAAAAAGGCCTAAGAGTAGAGGCAGGGAGTAGGGCAATAGCTACAGTATGTCGCCTCCTGCCTGTTGGCACAGGATGTCTTCAGGGAGGAGAGCTCCGCCTCCCAGGGGCCCCATGCCCAGCCTCAGAGGCAGCATGTGGGAGTCATCAGGACCTGAGAGAGTACTGCTTTGGCTCTCTCTCCCACCCAGCCCAGCTGTCTGTCATTCCCGTGTCAGACCTGACAGCCTCCCTAATCCAAACAGATTGTCTAACTGCTTCAAAAACACACTCCCCCACCATCTCTGCAGTCTTCATCCGTCCGTCCAACTCGAGGAACAGGGCCTTTCTTTCATGGCCTAGGCTGGGGGGAAGGGGTGTCCCCAGCAAGCCTGCCCACCAGCATGCTAAGCGTCCTGGATCTAACTCGCAAAAGCCCATGTGTTTTGGCAGAATGAAATAAAAGCTTCTATACCACCCCAATACCCCTTCCATGCACACACACACACACCCACACACAGACACACACACGGGCACACACACACAGAAATATATACATGCATAAGCACATGCACACACACACACACACACACACACACACACACACACACACACACACACACACACTAGTCGTAAACAGCCTGTGCTGGAATCGACACATCTGGACACATCATGCACTGGGGCAACAGCTATTGTTCCCACTTCATTGTCCAGCCTCAACACTGCCACCTCTGGGGGGTGGATGGGGGGTCCTTTGGGCAGCTTGAGGATGAGATGGGCCACATAGTGAGCACAGCCGGGGGGATGGCCGTGGGGGGAACATCAGAAGGCATCTCCCCAGTGTCTGCAGGAGTCCAGCTCCCGTCTTTGTTTAGTGGGGAGTCCTGCCCCATTTACCATAATTGACTTAATAGGATTAAGGCGGCCGCGTCCTGCTAACATCTGTGTTTTCTCTCAAAGTACAGGAAAACCATGCAGTTACATCCAGCAGGCAATACCAAAATAGCACAGAAATAAACAGCATTCCTCTAATGAAAAATGTGTTGTTTCTGTTATTTATGTAACAAGCAATAATCACAATTGTAGTTCATAGTACAAGAAAACAAGGGTTGTTTAGCAATTAATTTAGCATTTAAATTACTGGGAACAAATCATGTGTAGAATTAAAGTATATGATATTTTTCTCATGATGATTGGCAACCATTGTTGCCAAGGTTGTATCATATATATCTGTGTCTGTGTTTGTGTCGGTAAGACCACGGTTTTTTGCAAGCTCTCCCATCTAAAATGTCCCCTGGGTTAGGGTCCACGGTGTTATATGTTTGCTAATGTGTTAATAGCTTGTGTTTTATGGAACACTTAGCTCACTGTGGTCACCTTATATCTTGTCTTTATATAATTATGTCATGAGTGTGTGGGGTGGCAGGGATGTACGTCCATTATATTCACACTTTTTAATATACTTATTTGAATTTTTTTGTTGTTATTTTGATTACTTTTTATTTGAATTTTTATAATCTCAAATTTAATTGGTAAAACCACAAGTGCAAAAAGAGCACAATTAGTCCACAATTAGTAATTGTTATTTGAACAATTTTTGAAAAACTTTTATTTGGGAGGGGCTGTAACAGTTCTGTGGCAACTGTGCTTAGAATTCTGTTAACTACCAAACTTTGCAAACTTTCACTGAATTTTGAAAAAATGAAGGAAATTCCAAGAATAAGGTAGAGGTACATATTCTTTCTGTCTCCTTCTCTCCCTCACTGATTGTGTGTGTGTGTGTGTGTGTGTGTGTGTCTGTGAATGCGTGTTTCACAACCAGTTTAGGCTGTTTTCATACACCTTCACTCCCATTATATATTTATCCAGTGGCCACACGTTTCCCTGACTGTCAATCAATGACAAGCACCTCCCACTCACAGGCTGAAAAGAAACCCTGAAAAAGTAGAACTCAAGAAACCAGTTCTGCCCAGAAGGCTTTCCCATTGAACAGGGAGACATGATTTGTTAAAAAGATCCTACTGGTCAGGGAGCAGTGTGTGATTTGTGTGTGTGTGTGTGTGTGTGTGTGTGTGTGTGGCATTGAGGACAGAAGTGGTGGGGTGTTTGCAGGGTCAGGTGCCATTGGCCTTGGGATTGCAGTGTGGATTAATTGTTGACACACTTCTAGTGCAAACAGAAGGGCTGTCCCCCCTTCACCCCACCTCCTGACAGACGCTTTGATTTATGTCCAGCCACTGCAGAAAAAAAGAGAACAAAATCAATTGGCTATTACCTCACTAAGCACTAGCCTGTCACCACCCAGGAGCCTGGTGCTGGAAATAAAAGGCAGGCAAAGACCATGAACCCCCAGAGAAAGACGAGGTGTTGCCTCCATGATCTCCAGGTGAAAAGGCAGTGCACCATGCAAGTATACACTGTCTATTCATCTACAACACATTCATAAAAACACATACATTTCCTGTTGGTGCTTGTTCATGTTGTATAGACACAATGACATGATCATATTGTATATATGCTAATATATACCTGCCTGTCTTAGTACTGCACACACAGACACAAAAACATCTAACTCACAGTGTATTAATGCTGTGCCTACATGCATGAAAACTAGAAACGTTCTTCAAGCCAGGGACCTCTGTGTAATGGGGATTTTCCCTCTTGTTCACACCTCTCCTGGTGCCAGCCAGAAATCTCCAAGGTGTTTTTATGAAAGCAATAGCCAGAGAGGACATGGGGCACTGTGGGGAACTGTAGTGGACGCTAATTTCATATCTGGTCATTTATAAACTAGGACATGTCCTCTGAGAACTGGAATGGTTTTCAAATCAGGTTTGAGAGCACTATGTTCCTTTGGAGGATGTGGATGCTATTTATGATTTCGAAAATTTTCTGCAAAGTATGTGAATGCAGTATACAGTGGAAGAACAATAAAGATTTTTAGTGGTTTGTAAATAGTCTATAAAAATATTTGAGATTTTCAGTTATCACTCACAAGTAAAATTGAGGTTTTTTTATTATTTTTTTACCATTAAGTCCTCTGCACTAAATCTCAAGGTTACTCATTTGTACACTGGCCTGTTGCAGACAGGAAATTGCAGTTCTGATCACTGTCCCAAATCATTCAGTCAAGCTTTTTTTTTTCCTTTTCAAAATTTTTAATAAATAGTGTTAGAATAAATGCATTATGCGTATGGCTTAGAATTCAGGTGACGCACCCAAGAACAAAAAATACTTAGATTTCATCTTATTATTTGCTTTTTATATTGGCAACAATTTTTTCAGTATTTTTCTTTTTCATGCTGAAGAATCACACAATATATTGACATATGTAAATTAAACCAGGCTCAGGTGGGAAAAAAAAATTACCATAGGGTTGGGTCCATATGCAAAGTTGTTAGGTTTGAAAAAGTCACTGGTGGAAATGTTCTAGTTCAGCATGTTGGTCTGGTGTGTAGACAGTACAAGAGGAGCAACCCCTACCAGAGCCACAGAAATGCCAGGCAGAACCAGGAAAGGTGCCAAGCACCACATCTCCACATGTTGAAGTACACTGACATCAGAGTCCATGGTTTATGCCACACTTACCTCCAACCTGCCATTGTTGTTAAATGCTCAGGTGAACCTAGAAAACAGGAAATTATGGGAAGCCCTGAGGTGGTCACAAAATAACATTATTATTATTAAGTATTAGTTAGGAGAACACACTTCAAAATGCCCACTGAAGTGTACTTTAAACAATTTTAAGAAAAGAGAGATGTGAGTGATATCTGGTATTACATTCTTTGTCTAACGTCCGTTTATTTCTGAATGTCCTCATTTTGTGCTCATAAGACTTGGCTAGACCCAGGGCTGGACAAAAAAATCATTTGTGGTCCAGGCAGTGCTCCACTACAATCCAGAATTGGTCCTAATAATAATAATAGATTCTGTTGGTCCCAAAGTGTGTCGGCCCACCGGTAAACGCCAGATTACCAATCCAGCCTTGAAGTGGATAGTAGGTCCACTCAAGGTCAACTGGCAGCTCTGGCATGTGACAGAACATCCTGATTACCACTCTGCCTGTAGCTACACCCAGATCAGGGCTAGAATAGGTAGAGGTGGTCATGAAAGCATTTAATGGGAAAACAGATGATTCCTTTCAGCAAAAGCACTCTGTGCCCTAAATGCTATGTGCTGTTCATAGCTTGTTTGCGCTCTGTGACTGGACAAAGCAGTCGCCCCTCCCTGCACACACCTAGCAGTGCCTGTGATCCCACTCTACCAGTCTGAAAGTCAAGGCACTCTAAACCATACGGCTTTATTTTTGGATACTTTATTCCCAATGGAAGCAATCCGAAGCATGTGCCATGCAAGATGCTGGGGGTATTTTTTGCAGGCAGGCTTTGCAAGGGGTATTTTGGTCCTGCTTGCAGAGGGGGAAGGGTTTTGTCTAGGAGGGGACATGGGTCATCTTTAAGGGGCCCAACCAATCAGAGAGGGTGCAAAGGATAGGCAGGCCGAGGTAAAAAGAAATAGTGACTGAGAGAGAGAGACTGACAAACAAAGAAGGAAGGAGAGAACAGCGGAAAAACCAGAGGGTCCAGGAAGGCCAGTCTGTCTCACTTTATACTCCCCTTATACGGGTGCACAACAATGCAAAGGGAGTGTGTGGTTAAACAGGCCTTGTTGCATCACTCCCACCCCCGCCCCTGCTGTGCATCATCTATGACCCCACAACTGTACCAGTGCCAACTGGAGCACACACTTGGGTCTGGGATGGTCGCTCTGCACCCAGGGGCTATTTTGGGAGCACAAGCTCATTGCAGGGTTAACCTAACACGGGCGTCTGATGACCGGGGTAAAGGCAGCCGTGCTCGCATGCTGTGAACAGTTTCGGAAAATCGCACCACATGGGCGTCCATTGAGGATCATGTGAAAAGACAAACGGCAGCTACAGAAGCGGGCCTCCTCTAAAGACGCAGGAGCATTTACCCCCACATTCTCTCATAGTGAATTCAGCCTGTCTGAGAAAGGTGTCCTCCAGGAAAGGTCAGCAAGCCAGGAATATTAGCGTTCTGTTTAGGATAATGCACAAAACAATAGGTAACTACAGCATAATTAATAAGAAAGGGTGGAAAAGATCCAGTGCTTTTTCTTTAAATCCCTGACAGTGAGATTTCGCCAAGGGACCTAATAATAATGTCCCATGAGATAATGTTTTACAAGCAGTACATCAAGGTTTCTTGAAATTTACTGCTAAAGTGGCATGCTTCCATACAGCACAGGTGTAACATTTATTTTTTATTTTATTTATTTTTTATTTATTTATTTTTTGTGACTGCAAACTTTCAATGGTATGCATCACAAAACGAAATGGGATGCAGATTTAATAATTTTTGACTAGTTGAACATGGATGTCACAATGGACCATGTTGCTTGTTTGTACCTTAAGGGCTGAGGGTGACCAACCAGCCTTCATCACTGTCAGTCCCTGCAGTTGAGGTGGACTGAAGACTCTAAAGTGTCCCGTTGTGTTGGAGTGGCTCCCTATCCAATGAGTACCCAGCCTTGTTCCATACGATAACCTCCAGCACCTTGAGAGTTTGCATTAACTCATTGCTTATGAAAAAACATCTTGTTCAATCAAGAGATGGACATATCTAGGTACTGTATCAACAATAAAATAAAATTTGTATTATTCTCAAATGGTCAGCTGGGTTTATATATTTTAACATACACGAATCCACACAATAACTGCTTCTACTTTCTCAATTACTCCAAATGGTCCAAACTGAACCAGAATACAGGTAAGCCAATCTCTGCAGAATACAGAGGAGACCTGAAGTTGTTCTTCAGTAGAACTTCCATACACTTGGTATTCTTATTAACTTGCACTTAAATGCATTACTAACCGTAAGGGCTGTGGGAAAGGGGGGGGGTCATATGACTGAGGAGCCCCCTTGCAGTTAAATCATCTGTTTCATGAGATGTTGGCACCTCCGAAAAGGAAAAGTGCTAAACCCTTCAGTGCACAGAGAAAAAAGGGCCGCTATGTTAATGAAACCAGCCATTAACGACCCCCCAACTGTGCAGGGGTGAATGGAAAGCAGCCACACAAAGACACATCCGCCAAACCCACTGGAGAGGTTGGCACCAAAATCAACCAAATAAGCCTTATTCACTTTAGAATATACACCTGTTTAATTACAAGCACACACACACACACACACAAACACACACACACACACAGCAATACAAACACATTAGCAACACAACATGCACAACATGCAAAAATATATGAACCCACTGAAACACAGCAACATACACACATAAAAGACACAAATACACAGAGTGCATTCACACACACTAAGTGGATACAAAATCCAACATAAACAGCTGATATGTAAAACAGTTGTCTTTTTCTGTTTAGCTCAAAAATGAAAACACATCTGTAGAACAGCACAGAAACAGGATTATTACAGATGCATACACACAAGAAGACAATACATATCCTTACATATGTACTTCATTTTTCCAGAATACATTCAACATATTTCGACAATACTGTGAAACACACACGAAACAAAACTTCTAAAGGGTAACTTCAAATACCGCATGAATTGTTTTGTATTATTGCTTTTATTAATTTATCATTTTTTATGCTGGTAAAGCTTGTCTTGAGAGACGGTGCTGTGAGCTAGACTGAGTCTGTTTCTGGAAGGACTGACCTCTCCCACCCTGATCAGAAATGCATGGAGGTCCTTGGTCACCCAGCTGTCAAAATGCTGTTTTCATCCTCAGTGTGAAAGTTAGACAGAATGCAAAGCACAGTGTTTGAGCTTGGCTACAGAACCTACCAGAGAGGTGCTGAATCAAGACCCAGATCATTTCAGAGCATCTTCTCTGAATCTCTGAACAGGTCAGTTCTTACTCTTCCTCTTTATTAAGACATTCACAAGGAAGTAAGGCTATTTATCCACATCTGGGAGAAAATTGAACTTGGATCTCTTATGTAAGGTGAAAATTCTACCTCTTAAGAAACTTTCGGCCGTTATTTTTTAAAAGCAAACTTGACCCTGTACGTGTTTTACTAGTCTCTATAAATTATCTGGTATTTAACATTGCACAGGGGAAGGGCATAAATACACAAAGAACCCAGTACATGAGTACAAAGGCTGCAGTGAACATATTCACAAGATGCTGAAAATTTGATAAGTTAATGGTAAACTAGATAAGTGTAAGCATTCTGCTGTGGATGTTTTTTATAGCCAGGTGATTTACGATGGGAGAGGTGATTGCTACCTTTGACCTTCTCAATGACATAACACTGCAACAGTCTTCCAATAACAGTGTGTTAAATTATCTAATTAGTATTCAACATAACCAATAACTAGAAATATAACTCCAAAGCAATGTGATTTAGAAGAGAATCCATTTTATTTCTTGTACATGATGAAGCCTTTCATAAGCAATGTTTCACTCCAGTGCTGAAATGACGTCATTTTTCCAGCCAGGTCTAGGACAGGGGTGCTTAGAAAACAGTCACATACTAACTCACCGTAAGTCTTGGTGTGGAGACAGTGTTGCGTGCCAAAGTAGAACATAATTTTCATATCATATGTGTGCAATAAGTTTTATAATTGCTGTACATTTCTTTTCATTGCTAAGCATAATACACATTACTATTTTACACACAGACTTAAACAGTTTTTTAGTTTATTACTGCCAAAGTTAACATATCTCTTATACATATAAATAATAACTGCACAGTTTCATTTATAACTAGTGAAATTCGGGGTACGTGTCTCGTAATTTGTAGAACACATGATTGTCTCCTGTAGCCAGATGTTACTGCTAACTGCTGGAGATCCTTAACTGCTGCACTGCCGGAGAAACCCAGGAGTCTAAGTGTATATTATGAAAGATATGTGAATGCATTTGCCGTCATTGATTTAAAAAAGGATCACCACTGCATTTATTTTTTATTTTTAATATGCCATCTTCACATATCCAGGATATATGCCATCTTCATGTACTCAGTGTATATGCCATCTTCGTGTACTCAGTATATATGCCACCTTCATGTACTCAGTGTATATGCCATCTTTGTGTACTCAGTGTATATGCCATCTTCATGTACTCAGTGTATATGCCATCTTTGTGTACTCAGTGTATATGCCATCTTCATGTACTCAGTGTATATGCCATCTTCATGTACTCAGTGTATATGCCATCTTCGTGTACTCAGTGTATATGCCATCTTTGTGTACTCAGTGTATATGCCATCTTCATGTACTCAGTATATACGGCATCTTCGTGTACTCAGTGTATATGCCATCTTCATGTACTCAGTGTATATGCCATCTTCATGTACTCAGTATATATGCCATCTTCATGTACTCAGTGTATATGCGATCTACATGTACTCAATGTATATGTAGCAGGATGTTTTCTGTTCTTCCCTCATTACTGAGAAACTAACTCTAAATACTTGATTATATGCACTGGTGTGACCTCGCAAGTAAAATACAAACCCCTGTAGTTGCCAGAATGCTAAGTTACCAAGAGAAACTGGTGCATGATCTGTAACTTACATGAAGTAGCATGTGGAGTGCCATTCCACTGCAATGCTTAAATAGAAAGGGTGAAGCTGGAGCCAGCAGTCCACCTATTTTACATGGCTTTCATTTGCTGGAGTCACACAAATTGAGACAGAACGAGCAATCTCAGCAGACACAAGTCTGGGGATGGAAGAGCCACCCTACTTTTCATCCCAACCTACAAAAAACCATCGATACATGTCATGGAAATACGTACAAGCCATCAGCAGGTTTTTCTTGTGTTGTCTTTCCACAGTTCCCACAGGAATTTAATGATTTACCTGTTGAGTTGATAATGGTATATAGTTTGTGAAAGGGGTTTGAAATATTTATACTTACACATATGGTATCTTCCAGCAATGTTGTGTGGTTAGGGTGTATGAAGATAACTTTATCTTAGGGATCACTAGATGGGTTGCATATGAATGTGAAAATGGCACTACTAGGCCATGGGTAGATCATCAGAAACTAGAGTCAAGGGTAGAGATGGGGTGGGGGAAGGACATTGCAAACAGCTGACAAACAAAAAATATTCACTTTCTCAAAATAAAGCAATTTGATTGGCTCATTGGAGAGTTGCTGAAACCTGTTCAACTTGGCTTGGTCATTCAGATGTCACTTCTGTATTCGTGTTGTTGCTGTTGTCAAATTAAAACAAGAAATTTGTTAGAACTTCAACCTTCCCCAACGGAGCTCAGTTTGCCAAGAATAAACAACTGACAATCAACACTAGCAACGTACTGTGAGGCTACTATCAAGGGAAGTGCAGGGTTGTTCGCTTCCCAGCTCATAACTATCTTAGACTATGGCCCCAGTGGCGCTCTTGAAAGGTTCTTCACTTCCTGTTTTAAAACAAATAGATATCTAATTCAGCTCCTCGAGTACACAGACAATCACGTTGCATAATGTACTGCTTTTAACATTCATCCTAATGTGTTTTGCCTTGGGACTTGCAATTACACAGAAAGACGGTAATAAGATACAAAAGACGGAGAACGTGGGGAGAGGAGGAATTAGAGAGAACTCACCTTCAAAGCCTCCAGCGCTTACTCGCCTGTCAGCCAGGAGAGCGAGCATTTGAAGGATCATTCAGCCCTGACAGCACTGTCACAGAGAGCCTTAATTAGCCAGGATTGCTTCCCCCACTTAACGAAGGAAGAAACTCTCCTCCCCACTCTTGTATCCCATACCAAATTCCCCCTTGAACAAGTGGCCTGCTCCCCATCCTATAATGTTGAGCTGCTGTCATGTCTAGTGGTGTAGTTGCTACCTGCTCTGCCTACCCCCACTCCCCCCACCAAACAAGCTATGAAACACTATGAAGAGCCCGTTTCTACATCAACCAAGCTGTAAGATGGGCAAAGAGAAGGAAGGCGATGCTGTTAATCAAAGAGATGGCACAGGGCATGAGCACCATGATTTGTCTTCCTCTCAGCAAATGGCTTGTGTCTTACGGTCAGTCAGAGAGCATGGTGTAGCACAAAAGCCACGTTTTGATTTTATGGATTAGAACGTTGAACAGAGATGAAACCTTACCATGTAGATGGGATGAATCAATGTATTAGATAAATGTAGAGTTTGAGTACAGGACAAGAATTCTTCTCAAATTTTAATTGAGTTGTAGTCATTTTTTTCTATTTGTATGTAAACCTTCCACGCACTGAGTTATTGCAGTAAAAACTTTTGCTATTTTAAGCAACATCTGTTACTATTATTATTATTATTATATCCTTTTCTTCTTCTTCTTATACCCACTTAGTGGTCAAAGTAACATGTTCTGAAATCTGGCATTAATGCCTTCACATGCCAAAGCACCTCACTCAAGGTTACACCAAAGCCTTTCCTAGAACTTTTCATTGAAAGTGAAGGCCTTGCATCTTGGCCTGCTTGCTGTCCCAACAAGTACATAATTAAATGTTCCCATGTGGCTATATCTGATTGAACAGCTGGGTTTCATGACCATGTCTTTGCATTATGTACTTCATAGACAGAAGACATACATGAGGGTAACATCTCGCTAAATCTTCATCACATTCCAGCTGTAGATCCATAAACACTTTGTACATTCACCCAACAGCAAAACAGGAGCAAATAGAACACATATTCATCGAGTCCTGTAAGAGAGATGAACACGGGTAAGTGTTGTACAGAGGACGGTATGTGGTTTCACTGAATCCTCCGCCTTTGCCCTAAATGACAATAATGAACAGCACATAAAACCAGCATGACACACAATGGCACAAATAGCTCATCCCTCCTTGTCAACGAATTATGCTGCTAACATAACATGAAAGGAGTTAGAGCTGAGCAGTACAGCACAGTAGTAATTAGTGCAGGAGTCATAAGGCAAGGACACACACAGGTCATGTATTATCCTGCACGTACTGCAGGAAGGCAGGAAAGAAGATGAAACCCCGCCTTCCCCCAATTCATTGTGTGTGAGAAATGCCCAGTAGGCAGAGACTGGCGGCAGATATGAAGGGAGTTTGCTGGGGGGGAGAGGGGTGTCTGTATCAATCCATCATTGGCTGACAGTGGTCTCCCCAGCCCCGCAGCCACGGACCGATGACCGGAGCTGGGCCAGGCTGCCCAGCCACCCCCCTGCTCACATGTGGGAGGTTTTCATCTCCCTCATCCCCCACCCCACCCTCCACACCGTCTCCTTCTCTATCTCCATCTCTACCACCATCACCCGCTCCCTCCTCTCTTGCCAGCTTTCAACATCTTACAAGTCAATCAATCTGCTGCCGTTCGCCAGCGTGTGACAGCTACATTAATTCTGCGTACACCCGGAGTGTCATACGCGCTCGAGTATTTTTATTTAAGCTGACCTTCAAACAGAACCTCTCTTTTCTCCACCATGAGTACACGTACAGTGTCATCTTAAAATAGAGAGAGAGGCACACTGAGAGCAGGAGGCAAGATATCAGAAGACCTCTTTCTCCTGTATTCCCATGTCCTCTCACCTGTGGTTGTCTACTACCCAGTTGTTTTTTAAACACTGTATTAGCAAAGCTAAAAGTGCAAAAGCTGTCTTTCTCCTCAGAACCTGTCAGGATGCTGAGAGACAACAGCCAACAGACATGGCTGAACAATCCTCTACTTGCACCACTCTATAAAGTGTTTAAATCCTCTGAAACTGCCTCTTACGTTTTCTCACAAAGATCATGTCATCAGATGTCCCACTGACTGTTTTTGGATCCTAAAACTGAAACTAGGAGTGTTATGGCATGTCTAGGAGTGTTGTGTACAGTTCTTCTTAAAATGTAATATTTATGTCTTTCACATCTTTTCCTTATGTTCATGTGGAATGTAGAAGGCCTGTCTGCCTTGTGTTGATGCTGGGGCGGGGGGGGGGGGGGGGGGGGGGGGGGGGGGGGGGGGGGGGGGGGGGGGGGGGGGGGGGGGGGGGGGGGGG
>JABJVR010041926.1:0-31418 GCA_025773905.1 Chitala chitala
TATATATATATATGAACAGTTGACCTGAGTTAAAACGTACACGAGATTCTTACATCTAAACCTAAAACAGACGTTAAAAAGAATCGCAGTAAACGATTGCTACTTATTTATAATTATTCATTTTGTCGACCACGCTATTGGGTTCTAGTTCAGAGTGTTAACTAATCGAACCGTGGGGTAATGAATGGAAGTCTTCCTGCTGTCAGAAGATGCAGTGGTACCCTCGCGACCGCCTCCATTTCTCATCTCCGATCTCATTTCCATGGTTACCGAGCTCCTGAATCTCTTCCGGAAACAGTCTTGTGTGCTGGCAGCGAGCAGGTTGGTGGTCGCTGTATCTCCAAAATAAAAATGCATGTATATTTTTCAGAAAAGGCAAACAGGTCTTATTTAGCGATATATGCAGTCAGCACTATCGTTGAAAACTGTTTGTATAGTAATCTTACAATTTATTGATGTTTTAATTGGGATGCGCTGTTTTTTCTATAATTCGAACAATATGGCTGCTAAATCTACTTGGTCTATTTAAATCTTTGTCTGCTTTGTTAGCTAGCCATCAGGCGGTATGTTGTTGAAGCTTAGCATGGAATCTTAAAATTATCAAACCAATGTAGTCTCGTTTCCTATACATCGCGTTCAATGCCATTTACTTTACAAACGTTCTATAAGAGTATACCTTATATAGCAATTAATTATCAGCCTTTTTCGTTCCGTTTCTGTCCATAGTTGCGTGCGTTCCTTGCGTTTTGCTAGGCTCCCTATATTTTTGCATAGGCCGATAACCATATTCTGGTGTGCGTTTAGCCTACATAATTTTTTTCCACCAGCTTTTAAATGCCTGTCTGTTTCAGCGGAATATTACCATTATGAGTGGCAAAACAAATCATCGACGACTAAAACATGGCAAGTGTCCAAAACCATATGCTTTTTTGTTTTTCCTGTCCAGTGTTTTTTGTGTTGTAATTTGGTTAACCCTTTTACTCTGATTTTTAACTTAAACATTACATTTTAAACATTTGCATCATAATGCATCTTTGTAAGAAATTCTTTAAATGTATTTATACATTTTATTGTAGAAAATTGCTCAATCTAGAGTCACTTGGAATGAAAGGGTTAACTGGCATGTGTCCGTCAATACTCTGAACATTATTATTATTATTATTATTATTATTATTATTATTATTATTATTGATGTCTGCAATGAGCTTGAATTAACGATTATGTCAAATTTATTGTTAAGTCTCTTTGTCAGGGCTATATTAACGTATGCGATTTTTACAGAATCGTTATCGTTACAATGTAGAAATATGTAGTTGAAATGAGCAATGATGAGCTGAGTAACAGCAAAAATTGGTCGCTGGAGTTTAACACCGACGATGTACTGCTGTTCTTCTTTTGAAAAGTGCGCTAGGCGCTGCGCAACCGCAGATCTTTGCAGTTATATTTAAACAGTTTGATCGCTCTCTTAAAGCCTCTCTACAATTATTTTTCGCAGGATTCAATATACATGAACATGTTAGTCCTGCCAGCAACGGCATCCAAGGCCCCGCGTCCCAGATTCCTGGGTTGTCGCTCTGTGCAGACGGCGCTCCCGACGAACAGAAGCCCGGTCGCCGAGTCGGCATTTTCGAGACCGATTCAGATTATGTAAAACTTGCCAAACAAGGGGGACAAAAGGGTAATTTGTTATACCACATGCATTACTTTAAACAACGTAGAGCAGCAACAATTAAGCAGAGGTAGTGTTTCCATATGATTACTACTTTATTGTTTTAAATAATTAAAATGATTTACGTGTGAAATAGAGAATATAATATACATTTGTAAATCTGATGTTAGTATTCTTTTGAGTTCAAATTGAATTAAACATTATGAACTGATGCTTTTGTGTGCAATTTTGTTACAGGTTTGCTGCGGCATGAAGAAACCAATTTAACTTCAACACCCAACACAGAGTACAAACCTCCAGACTGGTTCTCTGCTGATTCAAAACCACCAGAGAAAATCTGGTAAGAGCACATATCTAGGGCTTCTGGCTAGCTAAAACCACCTTCCAATTTATTCCACATTTTTTGTTCTATGAAGCAGAACTCTGTAGAATATGGGCTTTCAATACATAAAGGTTTAGTTATCTTCAAATAAATTCCATTTCTATTTTTATACATTTTTATAAATCTTTCTATTTTCCAATAAACACTGTATGTTAAATGTATGCTCCAAGTGGACATAGATTTCATTTTGTCATTTGGATAAATGCAAATTGTGAGACGTGTTGTGTAATGTTCACACCTGTGTTCAGAAGGCACTTTATATAAGATACACTGTAAGTTTATTTGATGAGAGCTTTGTGGTGGGGCTGTAACTTACTTGAAGACCAATAGGTATGTATCAAAGACAATACGCGAGTGTGTGGCAGGTGCTACATTTTTGCCATTTTAGGAATCAGAGGGTTACTATGGTTTTCTGTTTGCAGCCAAACTAAGAAAAAAGTCCAAAGTTATAAGGCATCAGAAGATGTCAAGAAAATTTCAAATAAGGAGGCTGTACAAGACCTAGATGCTCCATTTTGGAGTGATACAAAGTCAGCCTGGGAGAGAGGAGACAATAACTTGGCTTCTGGTAAAGAGAAGGTGAATGGAAATGATCCACCAGTTTAAACATGTCTGTGTCCTTCAGTTCCCATTGGGTGTCATACTCCCTAATTTATAATTGGTACATCAGTTCACTCATCAAATTCACCCATTACATGGACCAGTTTCAGAAAGGGTCATGTTCCATCTTCATTTTTGTACAGTGCACTTCTGGTGACTTTTTTTTTCTTTTGATTCCTGACTTAGTGTTCTGGTCTGTTTAGAAGTTTTTACAGACCTTAGCATTCGTCATTATTCATCTCATGCCTACTTGTCTTGTCCGAGGGATACAGGTCAGTATTAGGGTATTATAATAAACTTAATAACATGTGTAGTTTGAACTGAAAGATGGGTTGCTGCAGAAATTTATATTAGATTTTTCCATGGTACCTGATTTTTTTATTATTACTCATATTTTAAATGTTGACCGCTCAGTAAAAAGCTGGTAAAATTAAACTACAGTAAGTTTTTTATTTTTTATTTTACACTAGATGTCCCCAGTCAGTGAGGCCACCAACCAAATGCAGAAGTTATCTTTCACCACTTTAAATTATCAGGAGGCGAACAAGTTCAAGAGAAAGTGAGTACCAGTACTGCACTCTGTGGGGGGGGAAAAAAAATCTTTTTGCTATGTGTCCACCAGATGGCAACGTACTGTTATTTTTTCATAATTATAATTTTCCCTTCTATGTTACTAATTTGTAAGTCAGAGCTTATTGTAATAATAAAAAAACGAAGATCAAAAAACTGTTGTAGCTATTAAAATTAGGACAAATAACAAGTCCATCTAAAAATCCAACACCACTTATACAAATTGTGATTTATAGACTGTAAAACATCTACAATATATAACAACTCATCATTGTCATAGAATATACAATATGAATAACACAGTTACCTAATTATCGAACATTTTATAACGTCATGTGTTTTTGTGTGCTATACAACAAAACATTATAAGTGTGGTCTGTCCAGTAACTCTTGTAATTTGTGGATTACACTATGTCTGACAAAGGTAGCAACAACAATATCATCTAATGTGACAGGGCATGTCACTCCAGAGAAGAAAATTACCTCTTTAAAACAGTTGTATTACTGAACTGTGTTTTGTTCACATTGTTAAAATTCCTCTTTTTTGCATCTATAGGTCTTATGACAAGAAACCAGCACCTGTTAGCATGTCAAAGCTTCTCAGCTTTGCCTACGCAGAGGAAGACAAGAAGTCTCCAAATGATGATGACACGTCAAGTAAGGAGTCTGTTTATTTGTCTGTCCTATGTAGGGTCCCAGGGGGGCCTAGAGCCTATTTCAGGTAGCTAAGGGCACAAGGCAGGGGGCACATGTCAGGGCACAACAACACACACAAGCTCTGTGGGCAATCTGAAAACACCAGTCAGCCTACAATGTGTGTTTTTGGATTGTGGGAAGAAACCAGATTATCTGGAGGAAACCCATGAAGCACAGGGAGAACACAGGGGCGCCACTCCCAACCCTGGAGATGCAAGGCAACAATGCAAACCACTGAGCCACTGTGCCCCCCTAGTAAGGACCCACGTGCTCATTTTTACACTATCAGCACTTCAAAAAGTGTGTGAGAAAGGTGCATGCTGGAATGGATAAACATTACAAAGTAGAAGCTAATATGGTAGCTCTAACATGGTCATTTGGAGAAACCAGACCAAAGGTCTCCTTTGATCTTTAATTATCCAAGGTATGGCTTTGTAAATAAATTAAGTGATGGCCTGATGAAACAGATTTAATAACCGTGTGGATGCATCTAATGGAATAAAAGAACGAAGTCAACATCTACTCCAGAATTGGCACTCTCCTCTAGCAGCTAAAGGCAAACATCAATAAGATGAGATGATCCCCTCCCGTCCATCAAAAGTGTCTGGTTTTTTGATCTGAAAGTGATTTGATAATATTTTCTTTTTCCTCCTGCAGGTATGACATCAGAGCCAGTCAGCTCAATTGTGCTCGAAGATGACCTGGAATAGGGCATTATGGGAAACTATAGCAACAGTCGCATTGTGTTCTGAATATTGTCATTGCACATTTTTTTTTTTTCTTTAACTGGGTTTTGCATCAATGGCAGTTTGCTGTTTTTAATTATATTTTTTTTCACTTTGTCACTAGCTGAAATATTATTAGAGAAAGATACTGCATTTTTAGAGAACGCATTGGAGCAAATGAACTAGTCACCATAGTAATGAGATTGTAACCTCTCTTCAAAGTTTGTTTCGACAACTTAAGCAAGGGCTTGTACTGAAGCATTGGATGTATGAAAATAACAGAAATGCAACAGGTTTTTTACCTCTGTACCGAGAACAGCACCTAACCTTTTATGTTGTTTGTTTACACTAAACGGTGCTACCTTCGTCACTGAAAAAGACTTACAAAAAACGGAATCAGATGGACAGGGGTTTACAACTGGCTTCAGACAGACTGCTGAAAAGCCTTTGTTTTTCCAGGAAAATACATCATTCTCCATCAGGGACACCAGTCATCACCCACCTAGGAATGTTAACGAGCAGTATTTTGGGATCTTTTCCCGTCACAGCTATGATAAAGTTTCTGTTCCTGGTGTCTTCCATCACAGAGTGCTTGTGCATGTTGTGCTGTTGTGCCATTGTGTTTATTTGAAAATGACTTTTATGCAATGTGGGCCGTTTGTATTAATTAAGGTCTTCCTGTTTTTTTTAACCTTTTCAAAGTGAATAGGTCTTATTTATTGTAAAATGAAATATGTACACAAAATTGCATGCAAACGTAAACTGTTTTCTTTGTTGGTTTATTCTCGTTAAGTTCATTAAGTAGTTTGTTGTGGTAGTTTATTACTGCATTAGGACAATAAATTGCTGCGGCAGCCTTTCGTGAACTTCATGTTATCTACTGCAGGTAAATGCGTTTCAGCTGGTTGGTATACAATTTTATTTAAAGCGGTTCGGAAGGCTGTGGTTTTACACTACGATTACAGATTAATCCTTATCTGGATCTGCATGTTCAACGTACAACAGTGCTGTCTCACAGCCCCAGGGTTGCACATTAAATAGGCAAGTCAGCAGTTCATTTGCTCTATTTTAAATACTGCCAAAATCAAGCTGTAGTAAATACAGAATGCGTACAATCACCCCTAAATAATCAAGGCCACTAAAAGTCAAGCAGCTGTAATACTGTGAGAAGTGGCTTTTGGAGCGGAATTATGGTAGTACCCACAAATTTTATGTGTCTATTTGCAGGCTCACAGGACTTAGAGGCATCATGCTATACAATATTTATAGTGAACTCAAGAACTATTTACAGCACTTGTAAAAATGAGCAAAATTTGTACTGAATGACATAAAAAGACATAAAATGTTCTGGGTTAGATACTGAGAAGTCATATACATTTAATTGCAAAAATGTATGAAATGTATGGGAGCCTTGCTGGGTGCTGTTTATAAGTCATCCACATAACACAAGACATTTAAAACACAGGCTTACAGATATCTACCATACTTATACCAAACGTACAGAATAATAAATATCTGTGAAATATCCTCGGGTGAGTAAACATGAGCTGGAGTAGGTTAAGGAGGCACCACTAAAACACACATTAAACACACATATTTATACAAGACTTTCACACCCACAGTGGCAGTTGAAAGCAGCAGTACATCAGGTACTGGAAGACAAGAAGGCATCATATAGAGCATGTGAAGCAGTGGAGAACCACCACCAGCTGTAGCCAAGACAGCACCAGCAAAACTATAACCACATAATGTCTTCCAGCTATTTTCCATAACATCGGACATGTAAACACTTCTATATTTACGAATTTGTGATAAACAATCCAAGAAGTATGTATTAGTAACAAATGTATCAAGAAAGGAAGCTAATTTATGATGATTCGCAGTACATGTACAGAATTTAATTAAATTTCTGTCTTAAATTTACTTAACTTGTAATAAAATCTTAGACAAAGTGACTAAATGTGAAAACACTTAAACCATTCATTTACTTTGTGTATGTTGTAAGATAATATTATTTAAACTTTATTATTTAATTACTATTACTATATTATTTAAATCTTTGGACTTGATGTTGTAGTAACTGAGGGCTTTGGTCTTTCACAAGGCAGCTAATGTTTTCATTTGGTGCACTATGCCACAGCAGCAAACAGGGTTCGAAACCTGCCTGCTCCCTTAGTCCCTTATAATACTGTCTCAGAAAATGAAAGAACAGGTGCCTGAGTGGACTCCATTTGTGTAATATTTCACGTAAACCTGGGGAGGAAAAGGCCCTTATCCTGCCGAAGATGTGTGATGGGGCAAAGTGGACTGCACTCTTTCCCAGTCGTCCAGCAAGAACTGGAACTGGTTTAAGTGTCGTCATAGAATTAGATGCTAGGGTGGACCACCTGTCCATGGGGACCACACTTCATCAGCACGAGTGCCCGTTCCAGCGTTTCCATGGCAACGGCACGGGCACACTTTTCTGCCCACATCAGTCATGTGTCTTTTTTTTTTGTGGAGATGAAGGTATATTTAGGCATCAAATCATCCATGCAGTTCACACTCTGCTAATCTAGTGGAAGTTTGTGGAAACCCTAATTACACAATTAATCATGATGTGAATTTTTTACGTCTTTGTCGTAGGTCTGTATGTGCTGATCCGGTACTGTGAAACAGTTCTTAGCCCTTTAGTGAGAACCTCAGTGAGCACACAATAAACATTTCAAATCACTGCATACTGTACTCAGCAAATAAAATTATCCAATACAGTGTTGTTAGAATTGTGTAAAATTTAACTGTTTTAGTCTGACAGTGCCCAATTTGCTAAATTTACGAGATTTGGTTTTGTGTGTAAACTATATAGTAATACCTGGTATTGGGTGAGACATTTGGTAAACATTATTAAAATATGTAAGAAAAAAATCAACAAGTAAGTGTAAAAAACTTTTTTAAAGAAACTGCTTAAAATGAAAATGTAAAATGTGTACAACAACAACACAGCAAGCACATGCTCTGAATTCAAAATGAATGCAAACAGTTCACGACTGTTTTAATAACACTTTTCAGCTGTTCAGTCTACATTACAGGTATTAAACAGTTAACAGTAAATACTGCACTATGTCATGTAATTATACAAGCTTACATTCATCTGCATGTTAATATGATGGTATTCAACACAGCCCTGACCCTGAAATGTTCAGATTACTTGCATAGTTAATCAGAAACTGAGACAGAAGAAAACAAGCCTGGTAAGAAATGGTTTTACTCAGAATTTAATGAACTACTCTGAAACGCCACAGTGTGACTGTGTCATTGTGTAACATGCACTAAAGAAGCTTCATTCTGTAGTAAGGGAGGAGCTACAGTAACAAAATGATAATTAATGTACTGGATTTGTCCAGTAAATTCCCTGTTAAAAATGAAAAACACACCAGCAACATTAATGCGCGTCCTAAGGAAACAAGGAAAGTGAGATGTTCTTTGAAATGTTTCTTATACCCTTTTAAGAATCCCAATAAACACAGGAAAATGAAAAAACAATTACTGGGGTCCTCTGCAGGCCACAAAATAAAGGCAATGCAGTAACCGGGCCTGTACAGAAGTGAAAAAAAAACAAAACCAAAAACCCCCGCATCCTGTCTACATCACAACTGGATTACACCAGCCAGTAGCTTTTACAGTGCAGCTTTCAAGTGTCTTACCCACAAAAGATAAAAATGGTTGAGCCTGGTTAGGACCTGGATGGGACGCTCCCTAGGAATGCAGTGCTTGCTGCTGGAAGTGGTATTCAGTGCGACCAGCAGGGGGTGCTCACCTTGCAGTTTGTGTGGGTCCTAACGTCCCAGTAAAGTGACGGGGGCACTGTACTGAAAAAAGTGGCACTAACCTTCGGCTGAGACGTAAAATGGAGGTCCTAATTCTCCATGGTCATTCGAGATGCCGGGGTGTTCGTTATAAAGACTAGAAGTGCTCCCCAGTGTCCCGGTTAGATTCCCAAAGGGATTTATTATTCATGGCCTCCTAATAATCCCCTTGTATCACTTGTAACTCTTCCTCACCTATAGCAGGTGTGTGGTGCGCACCCTGCTCACCCAGATGGATGCTGCACACTGTGGTGGTGGAAGGAAGTGTTTTCGGTGTCTTGAAACGCACTATACAAGTGTAATGTATTATTATTATTGTTTTTCTTATTATTTTTTTGCTCAGGGTCGTTCAGATTCCCTTCTGGATCAGAACTTGAAACCAGTACATTCAGTATCTCGACGTGGCGGCCTCGGTGGGCGGATGCCCGACAGAACCTGTTTGGCGTACGCTGTGCTGTGGAGGCCCGCTTCACGTAGAGCCTGTTCTATACGTAATCTAGGGTCAGCAACAATCTGTGTGGAAAGAAACCCCGTTAGGCGGGCGCGTGACCAGGAGGGCAGGCGCCATGTTTTGTCTGGGTGCTACACAGACAGCCTGTGCTACCACGGAAACCACAGAGGAACATCAGAATTGACAACTGCCACATAAAATGGTGTAATAACATAT
Source organism: Chitala chitala (assembly GCA_025773905.1). Lineage (NCBI taxonomy): Eukaryota > Metazoa > Chordata > Actinopteri > Osteoglossiformes > Notopteridae > Chitala > Chitala chitala. The sequence goes on from JABJVR010041926.1 coordinate 9,155, forward strand.
TTTAAAGTTTTTAATACTGTGTGTTCAGAAGAAGGGCTATTCTAGAGCAAAATACAAACAACGAACTGCGAACCAGTTGGGGGAAACCTGGTGCCAGGGTTTCTGTTCATGGGGTAAACACAACTAAGAAAAATACTGCTTTCATGACTTCATTAACATGCCAATAGTAACTAGAAAATTCAGACAACGATAATGTGGCGATTTCAGCATATTTTCAATAACGAAAATACAAAGGCCGGTGTCACCTGTGTGTCTGTGTATGTATGAAGACTATATAGAGGCTTCTGCAAGACAAACTCTTCATCTCGGGACTGGTAGCGGTTCTTTGAGGCCTCCGTGTCTCCCATCATTCTCTCTGGGTCAGCTTTTGCAGTCATGGCTACCTGTGACAAAGAATTTAATGTACTACCAACACTCTACCAGCAGGTGGCAGTGACTGTGCACTAAAATTATTGCACGTTGTACAGGAGCAGACCTAAGTGGTCCAAGCTCTTTCTCACTAAGGCAGTGACTACGTTAGAAGCGGCTAAGCGGGGATAAGTGCTATGTAAATGAAGCACCTGACTCCTCAGTGACTCCAGGCGCTCCTTTTTCTCCTCCTGCTCCCTCAGCTGGAGAAGTAACTGCGCCTCCCTCTCCTCCCGGCGATGCAGAAGGATGCCCTCTCGGAAATGCACCCTGGAGATTGGGGTAAGAAGGGGGGGGTACTATCTTCAGAGTGACAACCCAAAACTGGCAGCAGCGTCCCTGACTAACCACCCGCTACAAGCAGCATACTTCAATAGACATTGATGAGGAAGATTACTGTAATTTGATCCTTTTCATCATGATTGCAAACCTAAGAATATACAGCACATTGCCTGTCTCATGTTTTGTAACCAGTAAAACGAGTGCTTCTTTCCAACCAACACAATTACGGCCTGTCGTTTGTAGGCTTCTACAATTCTCAGGGAGAATTTCCCCGTTGTCTGCACAATTTTCCTATTTTCATAACACCAAAGATCAACAGGTAATTAAGGATTAAACACAGAGAGGGCATAAAGGATGGTCGCTTTCAGTATAAATCTCAAGCTAACAACATATACTGTATTTAACAATGTGTAACAGAGAAGTACCACACTGTGCTGGTTTGTGGTTTAGTAATAACCACCGAAAAGCTGCCAAACACATAAAGTCCACCATTCAATGAGTTTAAAGGTAAGTGAAAGAAATATTTTCCATCAGATCTTTACTCAGAATAATAGTAAACCAGTTTTATTGGTATATGCATAATATCGTGTGGTAAGAGTAAGCATTTTAAGAAGAAATGCCCTTTGCATTAAGGTCCAGTTTTCTCGTCTTCGTCTGGAGCGTGCTTGACCTGAAAGGCGTCGGGCCTGAGCCGAATCTGTGTCTGACTGGCGAGCGTGGCAGTGTGCTGTGCAGAGGAAACCCTCTCCTGCTCTGCGCTCTTACCGCTCTTTGTCCCTCCTGGCCTGCTCCATCATTAGCACCTTCAGCTCAGCCAGCCTTCGCTGCTCCCTCTCCTCCAGCTCGTCTCTCCTCCGCTGCTTCTCTGTGTAAAACTCTCTTATCTGGAAAAGAACGGCCTGGCCAGGTGAGTGCTGCATACGAGTGATTTACCTTGTTAAGTCTGAGGCTGCGAGCATGACTACTCTCGCCAGTAACATGTTTGCGATACGACATTATCATTTGTAATTATCATGGTAATTACATACCATTTCTATTCTATGTGTGACCCACAGAGTAAAAGCCTGTTTCAGCCTAAGAGCTGCCATTAATAAGCCTTTTTTTTATCTCTCTCCCACCATCCATGCCTTCATCCCACAGCACCCCTCCAAAGGAGTGGCTTAATTAAGAGCCCTGGAACACGGCTGGCTCCCACGCCATCTGTGAGGATGCTGGGAAGGACACGGGGTGAGTGCTCTGGTCTTGTGCGAAAGCACAGGTGAGTGCGTCTGTCCATTCTCCAGTTCACAGGAGGCCAGTGACACACAAAACCTGGCTTCCCTCTATATACTCAACCCTCGAATCCTCCAATTTACTCTGGAAAGTGATTTTCCCTGAAACTCGAACGTAAGGCCAGCACAATGCATGAACGTTGTTGGGACTGATGCCGTTGCATCTTCTTGGCGTCTGCCTGATTGCACGCACATTTAATAATGTCAGATAGTCCGCCCCTCTAGTAAAAGCTGTTCTCTACTTAAAACGGAGTACGCGAAGGCTCGGACACACATCATTGTCAAACGGGATCGATACCAATTCAGCTATGAGATGTGAGAGATTCGATTGATTGGTGCTCGGAGCAGACTGAAGATCTGTCTTAATGATAGGTCTTCTCTCGAGATGCTGAAGGGCTTAGTCAGGCTGAGAGAAGAAAGATAAATAGTTCACATTGGACAATAATTGGTTTAATCCAGTTGTGAAGTACACAGGATGAATGAGAATCTACACTCACTTGGGTCTTACAGGTACAAAATTGATCTTCTAGGGTCTAACTAACATACGCATGGGGTACCTTACCTTCTCCTTCTCCTCAGCCCTCCGGGTTATTTCCTTCTCTTGCTCCCTCCTCAGCCTCTCCTTGTCTTCCTCATGCCGTCTGGTCATTGCAGCCTCCTCTAAGCGGGCCACCTCCTCCTGTTGGTCTCGCCACTGTCGCAGCTGGAGATGGTGGGAGGGAGAAGATGTGTGAGAAGACCATTCTGGTGCTTAAGGAGAACCATCAGTCATCAGAGGTCCAGGATGGGCCTTGCTGTAATACCCCTGAGCCAGGTGCTTACCTACTGGTGCTCTAACTAAAATTCAAGTTCAGAAATGAGGTAAGCTGTAAGGTTACGCTAAGCTCCTTTGAATAAATGTCTCTAGTAAGCAGCTAACAGGAAAGAGGGCTTTACTAAAAGATGCAGTACTGAATGGGAGACCCATACATTACTGCCTGGAGACTCTCCTCACAGCCCCGCCCCCCTCTAGTTCCACACTGACACACGCACATCCCCTAATCACACACACACACGCCACTCAGAAGAGCATTCATTCCCAGAGTCCTCGCAAGAGCCCTCAGAGCTCCACCCAGAACAAGCAGGCGGCTTAATTCGGATGCGTCGCACAGACGCAAGGGCATCGTGAGTTAGCGCCGCTCATCACACAGTGGCACCGGTGACATCATCAGCCCAATCTGCCAGCCACGAGGGTGAGCTGGGCCCTCTACCTGCCCATCAATCTTTCCAGCTGGCCACTCTGAGAGTCATTCATGGAATGAAAGCCTGTCAGCCTTTTCATTCACTAGCTTTCACAGGCCGTGAATCCAATACATAGTGAGTTAATTATTAAAATAATATACTCCATATTACAATATCTAATTCATATTATTATATACTTCAGAGCAATTTGGTGCAGGTTATGGAACATTCAGCTGTTTTAAAATAAGCACATTTTTTGCTTTTAATAAAATTTTAGAAATGCATAAGCAGTTAAGGTTTGTGAAGTAAAATCAATGAAAGGTGAAAAACCACAGCATAGAAATTTCATCCAGCCCTATCCTCTAGTCATGTTTTTGCATAAAGTCTTCACAAAAAACCTCATTACACACAATTTTCTCATGCTAAGGCCAAAAAAAAATCTGCCTGGCTTCACTTGCAGGTAAATTATGTTGTTATATTGCAGGAAGCAGGAAGACAAATGCAAAAACCACTTTCTCTGAGTTAATGAGGAAGACTAGACGCCACAACAGGTTTTTAAAGCATCTTCCAGAATGTTCTATAATGAGATTAATGCTGGTGTAAAACATAAAGTTACATTAGAAACAAGGGTTACTGTGATTACAGCAATGGTGTAAATGAGAAACACCAGACAGTGGGCGCTTAGGTGCAAATAACTTTTTTTTTTCATTACATATAAAATCTCCTGATCTTTACCATTTGCTGCTGTCTACTCGCCTCAAGTGACCTAGAGAAAGCCAGAAACTTTTCCTTCAGCAGAGATAGAACTTCAGCTTTTTCATGTCAGATATCAACAACCTCATGTAAGGCCAGTAGACGATAAACACAGCAATCCTCATCCAAAGCCCTAAATGTGAACTGTGTTAATCATTACGCGCTAACACGAGCCAAAAGAATATTCAGTTCGACCTGTTCAATCTTTATGAAAATGAAACTGTTCTACAATGGCCATCTCCCAGACCCAGCTCAGTCAGGCTGCTCTGCAGTGACATAAAGTCTCCACTGAACACTGTCAACACTGTTAGGTGGCCAGTACTTCAGACTTACATGTCATGTGACTAAGGGAGGGATGCCAGGTTGTGTTCCGTCAACACCCCCAATGTATGTCCCACATAACTGCCCATCTGGTGAAGCCAAACAGTGGACCAGATTAGGTCCTCCATGTTAGTGCCTTACTGCAGGAATCTTACATAAAGTACTCAGAATGTGCCTGTGTGAAATTTCGTGTGTGTGTGTGTGTGTGTGTGTGTGTGTGTGTGTATACACTATTGGTCAAAAGTTTTTAAACACCCCAATTTTTCCAGTTTTTATTGAAATTTACAGTTTTATGTATCGTTGTACTCTGAAAATAAAGCATAGAACAAACAAACAATTGGACATCCAAAAGAACTTTTGACCGGTAGTGTGTGTGTGTGTGTGTGTGTGTGTGTGTGTGTGTGTGTGTGTGTGTGTGTGTGTGTGTGTGTGTGTGTGTGTGCGTGTAAGCCCCGGAATGTGGTCACAGAAGTGCACATTTTTACATGTATAGAACCAAATGAAGAACAACAAAAAATAGCACATCAGGTTATGGCATGAGCACTAAAAATGTATTCCTGTGGGAGAAAAAAAACTGCATTGAAATTATTAACAACCTTTCAAAAGTGTTCTTACATTAGTGTGATGGGCACATTATCAACAACTGCATTTAAGGTCCTAGAAGCCAGACAACATCATTAACTTCCTACCAAGCAGACAAAAGAAAAGCTGCCCTTTAGGTTGCAAGTAAAATTTCCCAGAAGCCAATGCTCGGAAATTAAACGCTACTCTCTGGCCTGCTATTGCTCTCTTGTATGGAGGTCAATTAAAGGCTTTTTGATAAATTCCTTTTCATCACATCCAATCAGAGGGAAAAACCAATAAGCTGTCATGCAGACCTTCTGCAGCAAAATAGTAACTGAAAAAGACTTGGAGATGACAAGTTTTCTATAAGAAAACATGGTACAATCCAAGCTCCAGTTGTCTCCTTTATGTTGAACCAAATTTTATGTTACACGTCTTTATATTACAAGTCTTCATTTCAGTACAGTCATAACATTAAAGCTCTGAAGTCCTTGTATTATAGCAACCTTCACTTTAGAGCAGCCTTTGGTGAACACCTCCACAATCTCCACATTGTCACAGCAAACAAATTAATGTACACCCCTCCATTTCATTGGCTCAGTCTGCCAATTGGAACAGAGCTGTGTTTTAAGGGGATGGATCGTGGGTTAGATTTATGGTGCCTAAAAGGACCTGTTAATCCAGTTTCATCTTTGGAAGGGGCCAGTTTGCATAGCTGTGCGTGTGCTGCTGTAACAGGGCACTGTCACGGTCCTCAACAGCCAGCCACGTTTATTTCCTTTTCACTCTTTCATTACAGACCAACATCTGCCACACATCTAGAGCTTTTCAGAAAAGGGAGCTTCGTGAGGAAGCCACAATGGAACATCTGAGCAAAATGTGAGTCCCAGTGGATTTATGCCTGATTCTGAACGCTACAAGAGTGGCAATTAACGCGACGCTGTCAAGCAAGAGACTCATTCTCCCCCCTCTCCGAAGAGAATTTGCCTTCACATTCTGGACGGACGGTTCTGCGTCTGCTCCACGGATCTCAAGGGCTTGTGCTCCTTAATGCACAAGTCATGATCACATCAAACTCCGGTGACAAAAAAAAAAACAGCTGTTTGAACAGATGAGAAAAAGCACTTTTTGTTCAAGGTAACCATGGTGATATTTTAGCCTGCAGTTTTGTAACGAACAAAACAGCACTCTGACAAAACAGAATATCATACGGCTCGATGCCGAGAAGATTTAAAGTGGAAAAGCGTCTTCCAAATCCGTCGCCTCTTCTGAGAATCAGAGGCATGGGCTGAAATGGCCCTCGGCAGACTCATTCAGACAGCTATTCATTTTTAAATCTATGTAATAAAGGGATCCTTTCTGCAGAGGAGGACAGATATTTGGATTGTGAGGCAGTACGGTTTTAATAGGGCTGGCAGATAGAGTGTCACACGCACGCACTCCCAGATGCTCCTAGGTAAACTGCGCGCACTGCATGACGCGCTTCATGCATGCCTGGGTACAGATGTGACCACGCCGTTATTCTGGTCACGGAGGCAGCTGTCTCCGATGTGTCACCGCCCGCCTTTATTAATGAAGATCAGAGAGACATATTAGAACATCATACTTTATTAAATGCCGTTACTAATTGCAGAGTTTGGTACTGCAGAGGAATCCCCTCAACAACATCTGTTTTTGAAAGCCAAAGGTGGCGTAGAGCAAACAGAATCCATCTGAACAGTGCTTCAGTGCAGAGATGTCTACTGGAACTGCAAATAATATTTCGTGATCAATACTGATTAACCACGAATCTGCAAATAATATCACGATGTGCTAGTGAACAAGACACAAGTGAAGTGTCTTGCTTTGGGGCAATGCTGCGGAGTGCATCTGAAGGTTGGAAGATGAAGTGATGGCTTGCTGGCCATCCCACACGCGGCTTCCGTGCGACAGTGTGACATGCTTACCCTCGTGTGGCGAACACGGCGGGCCCAGCTGGGACGCAGCAAGAGGCTGCCTGGGCAAGACTCCGCACAGAGGAGGGGGGGATAACGGAACAGTGGAAGTGTTCCCCCCGGAGGCCTACCAGATAGGAAACACAAGCCAGAACATGCACAACTGCACATGGCGGACCCTGGTGCCTTCAGGCAAGAGCTCAGCCCTTCTGCACACAAGGGGCAAGTAATCGTGTTAAGATAATTTAGAGAGAGAAGTGTGCTACTAAAAACACAATTCTACTTCTTGTGTTTATTCATGCCATGACTTGGCACCGGAACAGTGTTTAATACTGTTGTCTGGAGGGGGCTCTACAAACCATTGTTGAACATAACGGGCAAATGTGCGCTTTAAACATAATGTATATTTTATAGTAAGTACTTCTGACGGCCGTCCACACACCGGGTCGGCCAGCTCTTGGCGTTTGACAGAATGTCCAGATTACCAGTCCACCTGTGGTCAGAATGTGTAAATTGGATGTCTTCGCCCTGTCTGTTAGTTGTCTGAGGTGCGTACTACTGTCTACAGACTGTGGATTTAGATTCCCTCCCTGCATGGTCCCTGTACTTGCTTTAGTGCCCCACTGAGGGGTGTCCTAATGATCCCTTTTAGCAGGGACAGGCTCCAGACAACCACAAACTGAATAGTGTAAATAGAGGTCAGAGTGAACTGAATCAGAATACAAGATAATTGATCTTCCTTCAGTTTTCTGAGGTGGCACCATAAAAGAACTGAAAGGCTGCATGTGTTCCTAACAAAAAAAAAATCCCATGTAATTATATTCAATAAAATAAATAGTTAAGGTGAAAAAAAGTTAGAAATGTCAAGTAGTTTGGTAAACAGGTAAAACAAGTGCAGAGTGCTAAAATTTATTCCTCTCCCAGCAATATTCTAATGCTAATATAGTGGCTTTTTAAACCTCAGGCATAAGAAGAGAAGCCATGCAGAAGTGGTCCTGCTGAGTGTATCAAAAGCAGGGTGTACAAGCCAGAGTTAACAGTGGCTAAGCAGAGCTCTCCAGTGACAGGAAGCCTGGCCTGATGTCAGCTCAGAGCTTGTACCTTCTCTCACAGGGCTGCGAGACACAGGAGAGTGTATGGTGGAGAAGGTGTGTGACTTAGAGCGGCACAGAAGCAATCAACAAAGCACTGGGAAGCTCACCAAGCCAAAGAATCACAACCAGTTACCGTTTCAAACCCAAGTACTGCTCTGTGGAACATGTGGCCTCAAAGGTACAATGTCTCGTTAACTGAGCTACACGATATATGCAGAATCTGAAGAGTCTCAGCACTTTTCTACTAAGTCACTTTAAGATTGCTGTACCGCACCTACACCAAGCTCAGACACTTCTTCACTGCACTTTATACCTGACCTGTACTATACTGTACCATGTCAGGAGCAGCCATGCTTAGGAACAAGTGTACCAGACTCTGCCCTCAAGTTAGTCAGACTACACCACAGGGACGTGATTGGTTAGGCTTCTTGATTTGCTGGACACCAAATGCTTCGGTGAAATCTGTTTTCTTGGTTAGGTTTGATGAAAAGATGGGAACTAAAAACATACTGGAAGAACAAAAAAGCACAGGTGCTTTCAGCTGTTTGACTGGAAGACAAAATACAACACAAGTTAGAGGGGTCAAACCAGGACAAAAGGTGTTCTGGGACAGAGCTGCCACGTTAAAACAAATGGGGTTAGTTCATACAGCAAAACAATGTAGAGGAAAAAATAAATTAATAAACAGGTAGAGTATTTCACATAATCGCACATCAATTTAGGCAACACCCTTCTCTGAGCCTCCCTCACTTAGTGAAATAGCAGCTCTCACATGGTGGTCTGAACAGCCGTGCTCTGAACCCCACTCAGATCATGGTTCACAGTGCTAGTGGAGACGCACCACAAGAGCTGATTATAGAGAGGAGGGTTTTTAAAACAGCAGTAGGTGGGAGTATCATGTCCTGTCAATCACTGTATTTATAACTGAATACGAATCAGCTTTACATTAACCAAGATAAACAGGCGTGGGGCAGAATGCGAGGCAATCCAGCGGCAGAGGGAAATCGCGATGGACGAAAAGTGTAAGACATCTTTCATTAGGAGTATTAGATAAGCAGCTAAAATGTAAGAAAATCAAAACAATTGAGGGATAAAGCAGCCTTTCCTAATCTACTTCCACTGTGCTGCCATGATAAAACAACCCTTTTAACCAAGTGGATAAGTACGAGCACACTAGGAATTTTCCGTTTTGTTATTTTCAATTAAATAAATTACTGCCTAAGCAGAAAAAAAGTAGAAAATTCCAGAACAGTAAACAGACATGTAAAGAGAGCAGGTGCTGTGCACTGCGACGTGTGGATTCCCACTGGAAACATTAAGATGGGGGTGGTTGACAGAAAATGGTCCGCCTACCCACTGTGAGTTTGAAGTGTCGTTCCTCACATCAGTACTTCCAAGCGACTAACAGTTCGTTAAAAAGAGCGAGACTCCGGGCACCCCAGTATTATCACATATGCTGGCATGTCAAAAATCCCCTTTTAATTTGGGCTACCAAATACTACGCACTCAAAACATAATGTGTAAAACACACATTCTGATGTCTGTGTGCTTTCTGACATCACTGCATCAGTGCAAATGGAGGACAAGCGGAAAACAGATCTTGAAATGCATGGATCGTAATAACATCCACCCATCCACCCATCCATCTCCCGCTTATCCGGGGCCGGTTCGTGGAGGCAGCAGTCTAAGAAGGGACGCTGAGACTTCCCTCTCCCCAGACACCTCCTCCAGCTCTTCCGGGGGGACACCGAGGCATTCCCAGGACAGTCGGGAGACATAGTCCCTCCAACGTGTCCTGGGTCTTTCCCGGGGCCTCTTCCCGGTGGGACATGTCCGGAACACCTCACCAGAGAGGCGTCCCAGAGGCATCCGAAACAGATGCCCAAGCCACCACTGGTTAATAATACCAATGAAAAGAGAATAATAGAGGTTGTGTTTTTCAATGCTCAGCTGGAGTTGTTCAGGCTCCTGATACATTTGTCCTCCGGTGCGTTTTCTGGCTCCATTGGCTCCGATCTTGTGTTAAGGGTCTGCCAGGTGTGGGGAGGTGCATGAATATCAGCTCAGATTGCTGCCACCTCTCCTCTGCACCAGAAAACTCAATGCCCTCGGTTCTAGCACATATAGGCGGGTCCACAGAGTAAGGGTTGGGCCGTACCTGGCACAAATTTCCTAACGGCAGTATGGCAGAACAGCGCTCAGTGGGTCTACCTGCTCTCTGAGCTGGCCACAGATCTCCTGCTGCTTCTCCCGGTCGCTCCGTGTTGAAATCTCCTGCTGGTGAAGCAGCCAGGCCTCCCGCAAGGTCATCACTGCCTTCCCCAGCAAGCTGGCCCGGTCCCGCTGCCAGCTCTGGATCAGTACCTGCCGCTGAGCCAGGGTGAAGCGGTACCGGTCCCAGTGCCGTTCATGATCACGCTGAAACAGACCACAAAAGACAAACTGCAATAGAACAACAAAGCTACAGTATAGCTGTTCTTACTCATTGCTTCTGTTTACTTGCTATGGAGGACAGATGTACGTATTTTTTATTGGTGTTTCAAAGTCTTCTCACCATGTATATATCTCTGCTCACTTAATGCAAATCTGCCATCTGACACTAAAGACTGAATTGATCTGAACTGAGCTGAGCTGATCTGAACTCTGCAGGGATGATGCTCACACAGCGAGATGGCGAAGGCGTATAATTTACCGTACGACTTTACTAAACACAAACCCAGAACATAAATACTACTGTGTACAAACAGAGCCATTTTGACTCTTAATTAACTACAGCTGGGCTCACCTGCTATCATTGTGGTTGATAAAAAGCCTTTAAAACCCTCAGTGTCTGCTAATATTTATGGGCTGTATGTTTGAGAATGCAAATCCATATCAATGGCTTCTGTTAAACCTTAGAAAACTATACATTGTAATAGCTACATCTAAGCATTAATGTTAAATAATGAAACATGATATCAACACATGTACAAATAAAAACAAGTAGAGATAAGCAAGATATAAATTCAGAAACAACCATGATGCAAGTCTGGGAATCGATGCAACGCTGTTTCACCATTTATATTGCATTTCTGACTTTTGGGTGCTTGTTGGGAGTCATTAAGTCAGGATGATAACACCAAAAGTGTGGAAGTCACTTCCTGAGCACAAAAATATTCAGTAGATTTCCTTAGCACACATTGCCAAGTCCCTCTGTGAGCACGTCTGAAATATCACATGGTTGTTTTACAAGTATGGTTGGGAGCAGATGCACAGAGTAAAGCAACACAAACTTGCAGACCTGAACAAGATAATTTATTGTCACTATTTTTGTTTTGTCACATTGCTGTGGCTTGACATGACTACTCCTTTCATGTGGCTGACATGCAAAGCATGCGCATTTTTGCTGCGTGCATCGCAGCCTGGTTGCCAGGTGCTGCTCCGTGTTAAATGGGACGAGGCTGCGTCCATGACCTCCCAGGCTGTGGACTGCAAGCTCAGTCACTTCTTAGTCTCCAGCAGAAACACAGAGACAGGTCAGATAAGTGAAAATATACAAAATTATGCATTGTTCTGTCAGATTCACTGGCTGGCCAGGCTAGACTGCTCTACACGCACAAAAAACAATATAATCCTATACAGCATAGAGCTGGGACACACACGTTAAAATTATATTAAGTATGACCTTGTCATAAAATTGAACACTAGAGAGCAGTATTTATCCCAAATCTGGCACACCTTCGCCACAACATTCAGTACCTATAAACATTGCACAACCAGTGTCTGGAGTCTGTTTATATCACAAGTTAGCACACTGGCCCTTTATCCTAAATAAGATGTTTTTTTTTTTTTTTTGTTTTTGCATTTTGATTATATAAACAGTGTTGACAAGTAATGCAGGGCATTCTAATCAGAGCGCAGTTAAAGCAGCCTGAGTAATCATGCCAATTGGCTGCAGGTGCTGGTGCATCTAAGCATATGCAATGAAGTTGCAGCAAGGCCAGAAAGTCACACCTTTTATCAAAAAGCTATTTGGCCAGCCTCTTTCAAAGACCTAAATGCATTCCTGCCCTTTCATGTCCTTTCTATTTCTGCAAAAAACGTTTGAACAATTCCTCACTCCAACTACTCTACAAAGGAGACCATTTTTTGGATGGAATACAGTATTTTCTGCCAAACAGTTTATTACAGAACCCACTGCCTTTAATGATTTAAAGGACTCAAAAACTCAAAAAGTGGTTTTATGGAAGAAGCTTTTTAAGAAAGTGCCTTTCTTTACAGGCAGTGTATTTGTTCTAAAGTAAGACAGTATCACTAAATCCTCAGGTAACCAGACTGCAGAGAAATTGTGAACTCAAAGCTGAGTTTTACTGAAGTGCAGTGCCAGCTTCAGTTTTTACTGACATGCAGTGCCAGCTTCAGCTTTTTCTGACGTGCAGTGCCAGCTTCAGCTTTTTCTGACGTGCAGTGCCAGCTTCAGCTTCTGACAGTTTTCTCCTGCTTTAAACATCCTACAAAAAAAACATGACATTGGTACTTTCAGCTAATAAAGAATAACAGCAAATTGTCACAACTTCAGCCAAAGGTGATTAAATGAAGACAAAATGTCACAGTGGCTCGGCAAAACCATTAAACACAGCGTAATGACAAATGACTTTGGGGTCAGTTATGTAAGACACGGCGTATAGTTTTCAGCAGAAGAGCTATTTGCAGCAGGAATATTGTCGCAGGGTTGCTGGACTACAGAGCATTGTGAGTGATTACTTAGAGTGGAGAAAACGTACTGCTGTCAGCCTGGCTGTGGTTATCACCACTGGTGTTGTATATGTGAGCAGAACATGGGCGCAGAACTAATACTCAAGCTGGCATGAGGCTAACATCACTCTGCAAATTAATACAAATGGCACAGCTCCTTGGGTGATGCATAGACAAGTATAATATTTCACTCCTTCTGTAAATATTACTATAAAGAAGCAAAATTCATATTCATACTGTCAAATGAATGTGGTCTTCAACTGGACAAGGGAAACAGAATAAAGTAATAATGCTGCAACAAACTATGCTAATCAGATAAAACAAATGCAGAGCTGATTATGATGTATGACATTTTGAATGTGGTAGGTGTAAAAATTGTGATTTCCCTAAATCAGCTATTATGTTGATTGTCACATATACAATTTTATTGTCCCAACAACAGCATACATGGTGTGAAAACTGAAGGATGTGATGTTGGATTATATGACAATTAATCTACAAAACCGTCATATTAACATGGCCCAAATGTAAGGCCCTGACCAGGGCTTCAGAATATTACTTGTGCAGAGCAGATGGAATCACTTTCACTGTCGTGTATTTGATTAAAAACAGAAACAGAAATGAATACGCACGCACACACACATACATACACGCACACCCCTGAGTAATACATCCAGCTGGAGCCGACACTATTGAGACCAAGTGTCGGAGAAGGAAAGTTGTACCCCAGCTGTTGCCATGGCTACAGGAAGTGGTGGCACGCAGGTTTGTGGGTGTAGCTGTAAGAGGGCAGGGGGACCTCACTCCAACGCAGGGCAAAGGTGTGTTATGCACGTCGTTCACAGAAGCCTGTCACGGTGACAGGGTGGCACAGGTAAACTCCTGTCGGCTCATCAGCGGCGTCACGTGTCGCGTGTCTGACGCTGCGGTATCGACTGCAGACACCAGAGCCGTAACCGCCGCTCTAAAACGGCAGACGTGATGGCCAGGACTGTCACCTGCACACTGTAAGTCAAACATTCCAACTGCTGCCTTACACTGTCCTAATGGAAAAACGAAACTCTGCCGCTGGTGTTTGGTAACCGCACATTAAGCCCGCCTGCAATCATGTGAAGATCACTGAGTAAGATCCCAAGAGGATAGTTGATTTTTATTAACACAACTGACACTCCTAGGCTCATTTACAGCTTAATGCTTGTGATAATTTTACAGTTCATTACTCCTTAAGGTCAGGCCATTAATCCCCCTTTTTTTATTTACGTCTGAATTTGAAATCTGCAGCCAAGAGCCTACCTATGACAGACAGACGCTAGCCAGTGATGAGCAGTACATAAACTGACTGGTGGCAGGGTGTAGGAGGGCTGAGTGGTGACAGACAGTAGGGATTTTGACCAATGAGAGACAGCAGAGGCACTTACTAGCTCCTTTTTTGATCTGTGTGGGAGGAGCCTGTGTAGCATGTCCATGTACAGGGTTCTGTAGTTGATTAGGTCAGGTGGGTACTGAGCCACTGTCACCTGGAACAACAGGTGATCCTCCTCTGGCCACCCACAGTTCCTGAAAGAGCAGGAAAAAGGAGACACATCAAGTATTTAATGATGTATTTAGGTAACACTACAAATGTCACCACAGTCAAATTGTGCTCTTATCAGCAGAGGACATATGGTTGACGGGTTTTTGGAAGATTCTGGAATTTACAGGTATATTTGCCAGATAAGAATGGTTCATTTCTGTAAATGTATATCCCATCACGTTTTACCCAACTACGTACAGACAGCCACACCGAGGACAGAAACTGTGGTACTGTTTCATGGGAGGCATTCTAAGACTGTTCTTGTAAATTCTTGGTTTGGGCTTTCAAGCAGAAGTAAAGAAAGCTTCACTTCTTGTATAAATTGCTTGCAGGTCCAGCTGGGCTCCAATGTAACAGGGAAGGTAAAGCAGCTAGCAAGCTTCCTCTGAAGCAGCCAGACCTTTGCTTTTTTTATGACAGCCCCCCCCCCCCCCCCAAACCCCATGACCCATCTCACAGGGCTAATGTTCTGACAGTGTCCGCTGGGACGCTTTACCTGTCCATGTCCTGCAGGACCATGTCGATGCCCTCCAACTTGGACACATACTTCTCAGAAAGTGCGTGGAACTCATCAAGGACAGTCATTTTCAGGTCTGGATAGGGGCACTCGGAGTGCAGCACCTCAGCTGGCACAGGCTCCACACTACAGGGCGTCTCACGTGCGGGACACGTGCACTCCTGTGGACACGATTCTGTGTTTTTAACATAGTCGTCCATGTGACGTATGTTCTAGTCTGCTGATTAGCACATGAGCGTGAGTCCGCCTGCATCATTCTACCTCAATTCCCATAGCAGAGATGTCCTCTTCCAGCTGTGCACACTCTAAACGTAGTTTTTCCACAACAGTTTGCTGCTGTTCCTTCACATGCTGTACCTGGGTGAATCACAGGAGATTTAAATCAGGCCAGCTGGTACTGCATTGGTCAAGGGCTAAGTTCTAAACCTACTAATATACGTTCCAAATATAGAATGTTGTATTGCCCTTCATCGACGTACAATAAAACATCCAGACATATAAACACACGCATGGTACGTGTCTGTAAATAAAAGTAACCAAAAAGCAGCAACGGCAGACTGTTATGTGTGTTTGGAGTTTCTGCTTTCACTGCTTTGGCCATGGCAATGAAGATGCTGAAAAAAAGGTCTGAAACACATTTGTACAAGTCTCACACACAGCACGCGTGCACAAGCACACAAAAGCACCGTACACACACACAGGACACGCGCACAACATGCATACACACACACGCAGAGACACACTCACAGCACGCACACATATATACAAATGGTGTGCGTACACATACACAACACACGTACGGCATGCGCACACGTACACGTGCATTCCCGGAGTGTCATCTGGGATTTTGGTTCCTCAGAGATTCTGCGAGGGGAGCCTATCGCTACACTCTGCTGAGGTTAGAGGAATTCTAACTGCCCTTTTTATCCTTCACACTTAACAGCATAGACATCTTCAGAATTTGGCACTTTGCTTTCCAGCTCTCCCTCTATGCAACATGGTATGTGGCATTCAGGCAAAAGAAGATGTCTTGATAGGAGGATGAGCTTTGCCACCATACACCCCAGAGGACCTGCAAACCTTTTGTTTCTATATAACTAAAAAAACAAGCACTTTCTGACACAAGGTGATTTCCTCCACCCCACCAACCACTGCCACCATATATTCTCCTCAGTGCTGTTTGAAGATGAAGAAGGAACCAGTCTGGAAAAAAACAGAAGAAAAATTCCACAAACCAATATTGTCTTTAAAATATAATACTTCTCTGAAGAGCTGTCATAAAGAACCGGAAGCAAATGAAAAAGTATTTTTTGCACCTTCAATTCATACATACTGCAGGTAATTGTCAACTACTGCTTCATAAATCACAGCTTTTGACATGGGTGGGATTTCAATGGTCAGAACAAGTTATCGTTAAAAAAGGTACAAGATTTATATAAATAAATGAGAAAATTTTAATTAAGTATATTGAAGCATATTTTCCAAGTATCAATATTTTAACAGTGTTAGCATTATACAGATTATAGGTTTGATTTTATGTGAAAAGCATTATGCATACCTCTAAGGTACATTGTGTGATTTCAACTAAGAGAACAGTAACACCCAGTTCTTATCGGAAAACTAAAAATACAATAACCGTCTACAAAATGCCACATGAAAATCTGTGGTAAACGTGGGGAACTTACAGTGAAATGCCAGTGCTAAAACTCTAAAAAATAATACTAAATGTTTTTAGCAAAAAATGAGTCATGACAATTGAAAAGAAGAATGAATTTGTCAATAGCGTTTCAGTATTTTTTTTTTTCTGTCTTGAGAATAGGCTGTAGAAGAGAAGCGCTAAAACAGACCATTACAACTACAACTACAGTTTCTTACTTTGCCATTCTGCATAGTATAATAAAGCGGCTCTACATTCCCTCCCACCAGTGAGGGTTCTACACTATTTCAGCTTGGGAACCAGGCTGGGGCCAATTACTCTGATAGCCCAGCCAGTTACATTAAATCCTTAATTTTCAAATATTACACCGTTTTGCTTGTGTTGCAGACATTAGTCTGTTAATGACAAAATGCTCAAAATAATTGAGCATTTTATATAGGCTCCTTCTGTTACATTTTAAATGAATGATTATACGACATCTTAAGAGTTCTGCCTATAAACCGGATTTATTTAATTTCCATTCCACTCACTTTACCACCTTGTGAATGCTAGTAAATTGCAATTAAATACTCAATAATTGGGGGGGGGGGCACAAGAAGAGCCAAGCTTGTTGTCACAGAGTCACTTCCTGCCCCCTTCTAGAACCTCCCGTGCTTTCCGCATAGCTGCCGTACAGCCTTGGCTAACAATAAAAGCAGGCTGTGTCAAAAATGATTACTTTTCATCCCTGAGCTGAAAAGCAGAGAGTGGCTGGCCTGCATTGTCCCACCGTGGGGTTGAAAGGGCTGAAGAGATCCGGGGGCCAGGCCTTGCGACCTGGAGAGCAGTGACTAAGAAGTGGGACGCCACAGTGGTCACTACACTGTCCCGTCACCCCAAACACAGACATATCTCAGAGTGACTCCCCCAGCCTTACTTTAATCCCACCATTCTCTCCGCCTTAGTGGGAAGAACAGTCTCCAAGAGTCAAGAGAGATTTAGCCCACAAAAGGAGGCTTAATTAAAGTTTCACCTCCCTCTGTACTGGGGACTGAACCCGCCAAACTGCAGAACCATGAAAAACAGATTTTCTATACCCAGCTCCACAGCTTCAGTACGACACATTCTATGTTTTAATTTGGGAATTTTGGAACTGCACCGTATTGTACTTGCGAACTCATTGTAATAGCCTAGTGTAATGGAAAGAAACCAAGTACTGTAGGTCCAGTGACTAAACACGTGGACAAAGCACAGAGGTATACAGCAGCTGAACACACAAGTACACACCCAATTAATACAAATTTAGAATCCAGAAGAATTATGAACCCCATCACAGACATGTATTAGTGTTTATGTCTGTGCAAGATGAAGTGTTTGAATCATAACCATTTATTAAATAAGGAAAACCATTAAAATGTTGTCTTGTTTACAAACATATAGGGCATCAAATTTTAAAAACCTGACTATCTTTTCTTTCTCTGTCTGCTTCCACCGTCCAACAAAATTCTCACTTGAAAAAACGTACACTGAACCCTCTTTTTTTTATTGCTTTTCAACGCAAAACACAAAAAAATCAGATTAGGATGTTCTCAGCTTGTACCCCATTCATAAAAAAAACTGCCAACAGTATGATCTCACTTTTTGCAGCATTAGGTCCAATTCATGAAACAAAAAAAGTGTCCTTTTTTTTTTTTATTTTTTTGAGAAACATATTTGAAGTGCAAATGGAAAATTAAAACCAACGACCACTGGTTTTCTGGAATTTTCTCCTAACTCTGCTGCAGCACAGTGAATAACAGCTGTGGGAAACAGATCTTTTCAAATCTCAGATGGAATTTATGCATGAATCTCAATCTCTGCTAAAAGTGGACGTGGACTCAGTTAATATTCCCTCCCCCCCAAAAAACTACCAAGGGTATGATCTCACCTGCTGCAGTATTAGGTCCCATTCACAAGTCAGAGACGAGCGCTGTGAGACGCTGGCTTTGGCTTTGGACAGCCTGTACCGCAGATCATCCCTCAGCTGCCAGATGGGGCTCACTGTAGCTGCCCGGAAATCTAGGCGCTCGCTCTCCAAAAGCAGATCTGTCCAAATGTGTGACCTGAGTGTGGCATCCACTCAAGGAGCAAGTAATGGGAGTGGTATGACTCTATGAAAAAAAAAGGACCATACCATAGTCTAGCAGCTGGGACAGGGACTCTGTGTCTTCTCCATGTTGCCTCAAGAAGTCCTGAAGCTCTGACTCTGCCTTCATCCTGGACAATCAGCAGTGATCAGAGGGAGAATTACAGCAACCTGTTATGCAGATACGCATTCCAGACAAATGTGCGCTGGCGTGTTTCATGCACACACAACGCTGTAATTATCAGGACTACGCTCATAAATTTAATTTCTAGTTAGGGAGCTATTTGTGAATCCTTCTTTCAGATGAAGTTACAATACTTAAAGCAACAGAGATAGCAATAAATGTACAGCCAGTTTCTCAGTGACAGCTGAGTGGGTCTGATGGTGCTGTGACATATTACCTATGCTGACCTAGCCCCACATTTATGCGGTCCTTACCTGTAATTCACAAATCTATCTCCAGCTAACCATGAGCCTTAAGAACACCCTGGGTCACCCCTCAGTCTGGCCGCCAACATTACAGAGCGATCCAAACATTCAGATAACATCCTCAAAACATTACCAATCTGTTGCTGCCAGACTTGAGACTCGAATCGATGGCAATTCAATAATAATGTGTTAAGAGCAAAATTCCAGTCCAGGAAAACACTCTCTCTCTGGCTGTTGTGTTAACTTAGCCAAACCGGGCTAATTAGTGAGAGTGGCTACTGTGGTGAGGGGCTGCACGCAGCACCCTACCTACCTGGCAGCCATTAGGTGGGCCTGCTCTCCAATCCACACCTGTCTGTGCTGCCTCAGAAGCGTGGTCTCTTTGCTGCTCTGAGCTGCATGCAGAATCCGCTCAATCTGAAAAGCACATGCACATACATGCATACATGTGCATATGGACATGCACACATATGCGCACGTGCACACACGTGCACGTGCACATACACACGGATGTGCACACAAACACACGCACACATACACATATGTACGCATAGACATGAACACACCTCAGTTAACGTATTATCAGAAAGTGCTTGTAAAAGATTTTTTTTTGTATACAAAACAAAATGAAGCTAAAAACAACTGAAATTAAAATGTTACCACAGAATCTACACATTTACAGTATCTATACATAGTATATACAGTACATAATTTTGTTTTGTACTGTAAGGTTTTGTACCAACATACAAGGAGCAAATTTAATGTTACTTTTATTTAATTGATTGCACTTTTCTGAACATGATTTATGACTTCTGTTCATGAATACATACAGTAAATACACTCTAAAGCAATCAGGGAAAAACTGAAAGTAAATAGTGAACTGAACACGTATCATGACATCAGTTCCCCAAGCAAACAATGGAGTACAGAAGTGCATGTAAGGTTGTGTGTGTTCCACTTTCGGAATGTATTTATAGTTTAAGCCATGACTTCAAGAGTTATGACCAAAGCAGGAAAACAGACAATCAGAACTATAGCGTTTGCGTAAATCTGACTGTTGAGTACCAGTATTATCCTATGGTAGTATTAAGGTATCTTAAACACCTGTCAAGACAAAGCACACAGGAAAACATTGAGTGAGAATGCTGATAACACAGACTAAAAGTACCTTTATAGATGAAACAACATAGAGAGAGGGTATGGTCTTAATTAACACACTGCTAATGACATTTTCAAATCTTCTGCATGGAGCCAAGAGAGTCTTTTGTCACTGTAGCTCTGCACAGTTCACTGGGCAGGAGGAATAGAGCTCTAAATTGTACGCCCCCCCCACCCCCTTTTTTGTCTTACAAGATCACCTCATACTCATACATGAATCAGCCTAACCATCCAGAAAAACCAACACACACACACACACACACACACACACACACACACACACACACACACACACACACACACACACACACACACACATACATTTTCACCTGCGGGAAAAAAATAATTCTGACAATGTAATTTTTAGTTCTAGTCACGCTGCACTGATATTATCATGAAAGAAACTGCATTTACTTTTTTATTATGGTCACCACATTCAGCAATCGGAATGATGAAACATAAAGACATTCTTTCAATACTGATGATATCCACTGCATTTAATATTTCATCTAGTTGTAGCAAAACAATAAAACTAGATAATTCTACATAATGACATTTAAGATATCATTGCGCACATGGAAGACAGCTTAATCTAAGAAATCAATCAAATACAATGTTTATTATAACAAAGTCAAATGCACATATACCTTCCATCAATTACAGACAATATTCCAAAATGACATCCCTGCCCTACACTAATGTTGTTGGCTTCTGTTTCCTTTTACACTGTAATAGTACAGAAACCTTCTACCTGCTGATTTTTTTTCACATCCAGAATTTTGTAACTTGAATACAAGTTAAATTTCTTATAATATATCCTATTTACTTGGAAAATAATCTCACAAGTGCCTTTAGATGTTCTTATCTTGGTCTCATTTGGACCCCTATGGTGATTAGTGCTCAAAACCCTTGTTTCTTCTGCGCTGTTTGTTTTAAAAGGCCTGTTGGCTCAATGGGTTATTAGCATTAGGCTGGTATCCAGAAGCATCATGGTTCAAATCCCTACTCAGGTGTGTCCTTGAGAAAGACACTCAAATGCTAGCTCCATGGGCACTGCATGCTGCTTCCCCCCCAGGGGATTGGATAAATACAGAGAACAAGTTTATTTGTACTCAATGACAATAAAGCTGCTTCTTCTTTTACCTCCTTGTATTGCTCCCCCTCCAGCATCACAGTCTGACCCAACAACTAAAATTCACATGAATATCAGTGTTTCATCATGACCTTATCATGACACCTCCTACAAAGGTATCTGCATTTGTGCCACTTGCTACTTCAGACATGATGCAGCCTTGCACCACCTCTATTTTATCCTCTCCAACACACTCACTTTTATCAGAGTACACATAAAACTTCCAGAAGGCCCCAACTTCTGCCAGCTGGTGGCAGGGGGTGGGTTTGTGTCTGCATGCAAACATATCCTGCCTTATCTAGCCTGCGCAGAGGACTAAATTGGAGCACTGCAGGCAAATGTAATGAAGCACTAAAATGCTGCTACTGCTGAAATGTAGCAATTAGAATACTGTCCGTCTAAAAACATAATCCCCCATGCCTTCAGGGTCAACCTCTCAAAAAGACATAGGGCTGAACAGCAAGGGCTCAGCGATTCAAACTGCGTCATAACCGATCACTCCATGGGCACATGAATATTCAGATTGTCGCCATGTCTATCTTCTGTGATGTTCTTCTTCCATGTAGTATTTGGGCAATATGCTTATCATAATGAAGGCCATTGTGGCTTCATAAAACAATCAAAGTGCCATGAGAGTGTAAATATGTATGAGCATACAATTCAGATAATGCCAATACAGTGCAATATTACGATTATCTTTGAGAAGTGTGCAATTATGAACTGTACCACATATTTATTCATAATTTAGCATTTTTTCTGTTGTGTAGTAGTTGCTGAGTATGCTTTTCGTTACACTAGCGACACATTTAGAATTTTTTACGTATTGTCAAGAGAATCTTAAATTCTGAGGGGAAATTTAAATGCATCTCAATTCAACATAAGTAATTACAGTAATTAGAAAATATTTTATAAATTTTGGGGTAAAATGTGGTTTGCTGTTAATATCGGTGTCTATAAATGAATAAATATATATGATAAAATATTTATAACATTTATCAAACAGTATTTTATTTACTTCTTATATATATACATATATAGGCGGCACGGTGGCGTGGTGGTTAGCACTGTCGCTGCGCACCTTCAGGCCTGGGGTTCAATTCCCGCCTTGGGTC
>JABJVR010041937.1:0-21366 GCA_025773905.1 Chitala chitala
CCCCCCCCCGCCCGCCCCCCGCCCCCCCCCCCCCCCCCGCCCCCCCCCCCCCCCCCCCCCCCCGCCCCCCCCGCGGCCGCCCCCCCCCCCCCCGCCCCCCCGGGCGCCATTGAACGGGAGGCAGTGAGGGAGGAGGGGACTGGGCCAATCCTCAGGTTACTGAATACTTACAATGTTCTTATAAGGTTGGACGCCCTGACAGAGCAAAGAACAGAAGGCATGAGGCGGGGACTGGGAGGCACACAGTGAAGAGCTACACACAAAACAAAACCTACAGCATTCAGGTCTCTGCAAACAAACACACCTGCCCTTAGCCCCTGCGAACAGGAGGCCATCTTACCTGAGCGTGCACCAGCGCGTCATTGAAGAGGATGAACCAGTTGACGGAAAAGCGGCCTGCATTCTGCAGTGTCAGGGCCTTGTTGCTGCTCTCACAAATCAGCCGGCGTGACGGCTTCCGCAGGGAGTCCTGGGGGGCGGGGGGGTACACGGTCACATCCACTGGACTCCAGTGATGGGGAAAAAATCTGGGTGGAGTTACAAACCAGCACAGCAGCCAGGACCCACAGAGAGACACAGAGACACACGCGTGCAGAGACACAGAGACACACGCGTGCAGAGACACAGAGACACACGCGTGCAGAGACAGGGCCTCACAGTCATCTTTCCGGGGAAGCTCTTCCAGAAGTGGAACGTGTATTCAGCTTCCTTCTTCTTCCTCTTCAGGTGGAGAGCCAGCGCCTCATATTTAGAGCACCCATCCTGGAGCTTCTGGTACTCGACCGTGCTCTAGACCAGGAAACAAGGACACAGCTGAGCTGTTCCGGTCAGCACACTCCTGTCTATGTGAATGAGCGGACCGAGCAGATGTTCGCCACGTGTCTACAGGTACACACCACTTCGAAGCAGGTGGCCAGCTTGAGCAGCAGTCGGCCGTACTCGTGCAGGTGACGGACAGGCATGTAGAAGACCGCTGTCAGGAGGTCCCCTGGGAGGGCATTCTCTTCGCCAGACTCCGACAGCCTCTGCACGACCTCCAGGCCCTTCCCAAAGAACTCTCTGCCAGTGTGAAGGGGAGAGAGGGACAGGCTGTCACAGCTCTGTCACCACGCCTCGCCCATGTTACTACAGCAACTGCAGTGAGGAAGAGGAAGGACTCACTGTGACGGCTTCACTAGGGCCAGGAAGCCACCCATCACCATGAAGTTCCCCACGGACTGGCAGTACCTGCATGTTAAACAGAAAGTTCTGGAACACCACAGACAGACAGACAGATGCCAGAGGCGAAACAGGAACAGTGACAGCCAAACAGTAAGGCACGCAAGAATTAACGTCTTTACTTTGCTATATCATTCATACATGATTTTTAATCACGTAAAAATCTAAAGCAGATCACATTATAATTTTGTCACCATTGCAGACATTACGCTCCTCACATGGTTTCACTGTAAAAAAGAATAAAACAGCTACAGGCACAGCTCTCAGGTGACGGTGATTTAAATCATGCGATTCGTTAAACCGTCGGCCCAATAAAGGCTAATTAATGAGCTCAGTTGGAGTACAAACCAGCAAACAGAGAGACTGCCAGGAGCAAGTCTGCTGAACGTTAAGCTGTGAGAAAACACACACGCACGCGCACACACCCCACACACGAGCGCGCACACAGTCCCCCTGTACTTGCTCTTTGTACTTGTCCAGGAACATGGTGGAGTGCTCGACCATGGCAAGGCCGCTGATGTCACGGGCACGGCCACAGCGCAGAAAGGCGGTGAGGGAGGCGGCGTGCCGACCCGTCAGGTGGCACAGGTGGCTCAAACTCCTGGCCAGCGTCTGGAAGAGCGGAAAGCAGCCCGCGCCCAGGGAGGCCTGCAGGCTCTCTGGAGACACACACACACACACACACACACACACACACACGCGCTCGTCACTCATGGAGCGGGAGCAGGTGCTGTTACACACACTCGGGCAGGGCGTCTGTGTACACAGTTTATCAGTTCAGCCCACGCATACGTCAACAGAAAGAGCTTCGGCCAAACGCACGGTTCACAGCCCGAGGCCCTCAATAACCAAGGTAAAAAAGTACGCTTTCTTCTTCACACTACGTCTTTGACTCCTCCGCTTTACTGTAGGGCTGTGTGAGCTTGCGTGTGCATGTACGTGTGCGCTTCTCACCCAGGCCCAGCAGGGGGCGCAGTATCTGGCTCTTGACACTGCTTAGACGGCAGTAAAACTTCCTCTCGGCGGCCGCCAGCTCATGGAGGCTGGCGATGAAGCCCATGACATTCTGGTCGGCCAGCGCCAGGCAGCTCTGTCCGCCGGCGAACACGCTGCTCACGTAACCCAACTGGACGTAGGATCCATAGTGGAGTGGGAGAAGTCGGCTTTTATTTTGACGTAAAGCTCAACATCACCATTCCTACGGCACAGGTCAAAGGTGAGACCAGCGCCCCCACAGCGAGCGACTTACGTTCATGCAGAAGGGCAGGAGGACCGGCTGCTGGGTGTAACCTCCGCTGTCTGCCTGGGGGCTGCCAGGTGGCTCGTCCCGCACCTGCCGCCCACTGTAGTATAGGATGGGCTGAAAGCAGTCTCCATCTGCTAGGAGCACTGTGTGCTGCTGTCCTGCCGCCATGTCCCACACGCGGATCCCCTCCGACATCTACGGGAGGCCAAAGGGTGTAAACAAACAGTCAGCCTGCCATGTTCCTCTTAAAGCAAAGGGCTGCAGGCACACACAGCTCAGGCCGTTGCTGCAGATTGGTCCGTCACCTTGGCCAATCGGGGAACGGTGCTAGGCGAATCCATGTGACCCAGCTGACCAGACGTGTTGCAGCCCCATGAGTAAACCTGCCAAACAAACACAGGTCAGCACCACCTCTGCATTTCCCCACAGGACGACGACCCACAACCTTCTGGAGAGTTCCACACTTTGCATTAAATCTGGAGTAGACCAGCTGGCTCAGTAAAAACACACAAGAGTAGCATTTGGCCCCAAGCACACGGCGAAGCCGCCCTTTGGCCACGCCTGCGTGGTGAAGGCGTTTCTACCTGCGACTGTGCGGTGAGGGCCAGAGAGTGGTGCGCCCCCGCTGCCACCCTCACCACCTCCTTGTTCCCCAGGCTCTTGATACACAGCGGCTGGAGTCTGCGGATGAGCAGGGAAGGATGACGACAGGAAGCCTGACAGCCTCACCACAGAAGCTTGGAGACCGATGCCCTTACCTCATTACTACAGGTGGGCAAAGGTGTTTTACTACTGTCCATGCACAACAAAACGACTGACATCTCACTTAACTACAATAATCCAAAATGTCACTGATGGCATGATTAAATTAAATCCATTCTTTAAGACGGGACCTGACAACCCAGCAGAAACTGAAATTCATGCTGAGCACAGGTCCTCAGTTTCTCCACTGTCATGGCAACCAGAAGCAGCGTGTCAGGTGGAGTGGGGACACAGTCGGAGTTTGCGGGCAGGGCCCTCACCTGGGCAGGATGTCCCCGTGGCCCAGCTGACCCTCCTTCCCACGACCCCAGCTCCACACCTCCGTGTGCAGAGACGGGAGGTGCTGCTCCGGCTCGGCGACAGCGGTGGGGGTGAGGGCCACGGCTCGCAGCCGGGGCCGGACCACCTTGCGGAGCAGCCTGGGCGACACTGGTGGGAGAACGGCGACACACACACACACACACAGGCTGTACTGTACTGTAGCAGGGAGTGAATCGCCTTATTACACCAAGGGCTCAGAGACACACACAATACAGAGAGGAAGTCTGGCTTTAACACGGAACACGGAGAAGCTAACCAAAAACTGTAGGAGAAATACACTTCTGCAGTCAACAGAGAAGAAAGGCACTTTATATTGTACACTTACAGTGAAACACACAGACAGACAGACGCGCGCAGACAGACAGATGCGCGCAGACCCAAACACTCATCCTGAGAACGAGTCTCAAACACCCCTTGTGAGAGATAGAAACGTGAGTGCGGACAGCGTCGTGGACTTTCATCCGAGACTAATGCGCACAGAGCGTGAGTTTTTCATGTTTTCTTGGGCTCGGTTATCTTAGTCCAGGCAAAAACAGAGGATGTGAGAGCCCTCGTGATGCAGACGGAAACGCGAAGCCTCCAAGCGCGCCCCAGTCGAGTGCGTCCGCGACAGCAGGACAAGCAGCAGGCAGGGATTAGTTCCAGCCAAGTTCACCACGGAGGCGGGCACTGGTGAGGATGGCACAGCTCGAGCTTGTCGAATGGGATTAGGCACGGTGTCGAGAGGCTGGTGTGCACACCTGTCCACCCCATCTCAGGTAGCTCACTCTCCCTCACTGGCATACTTACTGGGCTGGACCAGTACAACCTGGTTACTGGGTCCCATCATACTTGGACACAAAAAAAAAAAAACATCAGTTATCAGCAGACCATCGGAGGGCAGCCAGAACGTGTCTTTCTGTACACCCGGAGTTCCTCCAGCTACATCAGCTTCGCTTGCTGTGGGGTTGGGCGGGGGTGGGACTGCATTCTGTTTGGAAGAATTATTTAAATCTCTAAACAACAAGCCCCATTGTAACACAGGGCGAAAATGTGGACTGTGGACTGAACTCAAGGGTGCATGCATACATGGCCACATACAGAAGGTCAGAGACATGCACCAACATGCAGAGACACACAGATGAGCAGAGACAAGCGCGCGCACACACGCGCACACACAGATAAGCAGAGACAAGCGCGCGCACGCGCACACACAGATGAGCAGAGACAAGCGCGCGCACACGTGCACACACAGATGAGCAGAGACAAGCGCGCGCACACACAGATGAGCAGAGACGGGCACACGCAGGCAGCCCAGTCAGACACCGTGCGGTGCTCCTACCCTGAGAGAGGAGGCCAGGCAGAGACAGCCTCCTGCTGAGGCCCTCAGCCTCACCCTCCCTGATGTCCCCAAGGCTGGAGCTCTTCTTCCCCTGCATGGACTCCTCCAGCCGCACTTGCTCCTCCCGCGTCTCCTTGGGCCCGTCGCTGGAGCCCGACGACCCCGGCGAGGATGCCGAGGTATAGTAGTAGCCCATGACCTTCTTGAGAGAGAGCGCTTCGTACGTAGAGGCTACACGTTCGCCCACGGCGGACGCGCACGACACCACGAGGCTGTTAAGGGCGGAGCCCACCGTGGTGGTGGACAGGGTGGGGAGGTCAGCGTCAGGAGCATCCCCCAAGGGCTGCCACAAGAGCACAGACACAACAGCTGAACACAGGCAGAGAAAGGCACTGCTCACGGCGAGGCTGACATGTGGACATTTCATTCTCATTCATATTCAACTCAAATTTAGTTAAAACACATTTAAGAACAACAAAAGCTGGCCAAAGTGCCGTATAATATTAAACATAAAAACATCCACATAAAATAGGGAAATCACAGGGAAAAAAAGAAAAAATATTCATGCTAAATATGAATTTAGCATGAATATTTTTTGTGATAAGCTATTACTGTCAAATTCTACATGACAGTAAGAAATGTACCAATAACAAAAAAAAAATCTACAAGAATAACGCACAGATACATACAAACATTTTTAAAAGTAGTAGAAAGGCTGTCGTAGAGGCTAAAACCATGACACACCTGGGCACACTGCACAGGTGTGGCCGCCTTCCCAGCATGCTCAGCCAGGGTGTGGTCCGACAACCTCTTCAGGTAATCCTTCACTTCCTGCTCATCGGGGTAGGGGGAGGTCCTGTTCAGTGATGACTGGCGGGATGCTGCCGGAGCCGTCGGCTCTATTTTGTCCCCAGACTCACAGTCTTTTTCACCATCTATGATCTTGCTGACCAGTGCAATACCTCCGTTCAGTGGGGGTGCCTCCTCATGGGGCGGGGCTGGGGGAGGGACTGTAGACAGAGCAGACAGAGCTGGCTCTGAGGCCGGTTCTGCGGACTTGGCATCAGCCAGCTCTACGCCCAGCGGACAGTAGTGGCTGTCAGAGATGATGACATGGTCCTCCTTGTCGGTCATGGTGAATAGCAGCTGGTGGCACTGGCCACACTTCTCCTGGGGAGGCCGCTGGGCCTCAGGGGGCAGGCGTTGCACCAACGCCAGGCTGTGGAACGCGCCACAGGCCACCTGTAGCACGTGCCGGCCCACCAGGTGCTCCACCTTCTGTGGCTGCCACACAGGGAAGACGGTAGTGACCAGGCCCAGCTGACAGCCGCTGCCCCAGGCCCAGACCTCGCGCCGAGCAGACAGCGCCAACGTGTGCTGCTCCCCACATGCCAGCTCCAGCACATGCACGGGCAGCGGCGGGCACGTCTCCCGGTCCAGCAGCCCAACAGGCCGCGGGTTTGGCACGGCGCCGGACCCCGAGAGCCCGCACTGGCCCGATACATTCTCCCCCCACATGTGCACCGCCCCATCCTCGGTCACCGCACCACTGTGGAAGCCGCCCGCCGCCACGAAGACCACACACTGCCCGCTAAGCTCCGCCTCCAACACAGGCTCCAAGGCACCCCCTGGCAAACCCTTCCAGGGCATCTCACCAAAGCTGTACACTTGGCCTCCTATGGGGTATCAGCACAAAAAAAAAAAAAAAATCACAGGACTAAGAATCAGACTTCCAGCAACAATGGAGACACCCACATGACAGATCAAGAGCTTCTGAGAAACAGCCAGAACTCATAGCATTCAAATTAAAAGTGCTCAGCACAGCACTGTCTGTGTGTTCTCCTGCAGAAAACCACAACCCAACAAATAAAAAGCCCCCACACACCAGTGCACCCCACCCTCGCTTACCCTCCACCAGGAGAACACCGTGCCGGGTCCCCAGCGCAGCCTGTAGGACAGGCCGGGGCAGGAGCAGCCTCTGTGGGGTCACGCTGCAGGAGTATCCCTTCCATGTGTACAGCAATCCTCGCTCCCCGGAGCTCTCCTCCTCCCCAGAGCTGTAAAGCCACAAACCCAGACTTGTTAGTCACCTTGGCAAGAGCAACAATACCAACAACAGCACTTGCAATACTAGCCTTGACTCACACCAACAAATAAATTTATCTTCTATAACAGACTGCCGAAAAAATGGCTTGACACCAAGAAGCTACAGGGCTTGTCTAAAACAAGGTGTCAGGTTTGGAACAAAGACTTAAGCTGTCAGACCCCCCAACAGCACTTCACCTGCTTGCATGGCCCTCCATCAATGCGGCTTTGCCATGTTTGTAGAGACACGGGGGGGGGGGGGGGTCACTCCACAGCTGGTTCAGAGGGGCAGCAGTTGGCTATGAACCCACCCGTCACCTTCTGTCAGACTGAAAAATGAGGAACCGAAAAGGAATCAAGAAACAGCTTGTCCCATACTTTCACAAAACATGCTTGTTTCAGTTTTGTACATATCTACAAACAAGGCTTAAAAAGTGTTGACGATAAATTGGTATATGCACTCTTAAAGAGACTATACACCCATCACAGAAAAAGTATTATTCACTCAATAACTCAGCTTGGTAATGACTGGAGAAAAGGCAACCGGAAAAGTTCAATTAAAACGACAAACGAACAGGATCAAAGACCTCCACTCACCAACTAGTACAGCGATATTTTTAGGCTACTGGATTTACAGGTTACTATCACTTATTCTACAGACTGAGCACAATTAAAGATTACTAAAAAAACAGCACCTACGGTACATCTCAACATACAGTGGACTGGTTCTCCTCTACGTACTAGAAGTAGGGCTTGTGTCATGCACACCTACTAACGTGAGGACACACAGTGTGAAGATGGGGGTGACAGACATCATTACACATACACCGGTGCATCTCCGAGGGTGGCCACAGATCTTCAGAGGATGCCTGTTAATGCCAGTCTGAACTCATCCCAGACGATATCACGACAGCCTTCTCATAGTTATATTAAGACAGCTCAAGCACAAAACCGAAAGAGAAACCTCTCTGACACACGTTGCACGTCTTCACAAGCCTTTCACGGCGAGTCACACCACAGACACATGATAAATGTGGCATTTCTAACTACTCTGTCAACTGCAAAGCACGTCTTAAACCAGATCAGATGACAAGCCTGCTTTGAAAGCTTAAGCAGGAGCGACAGCAAACGGAAGGGCGTTTATATAAAAATTGAGGACGTATAAACCTGCAGCCGGCTTGAATAAAAGAAACTGGTGTGAAGTTCGCGCACATATAGCGCAGATTTGCGTGTATACTAATCGGTGCTCGTTCATGAGCGACGTACGCTGGTTTTCTAAAGCCGTCTTCACGGTCTTTTGCTTCTAACAACATGAACATGTCAGATATTTTATACTTACAGACGCGGCGGAGTCACATTAACGCTGCGAGGCGTTAGCTATGGCAACGCTGGTGCTGGATCCGCCGGGTGTAGAAAACAGGAACACGACTGCCACTGTAACATGAACAAAACGTCTTAAATATTCCTTTCGGTGTACACGGGTCTACGGAAACCGAACAGTATACCTAAGGGCACAGAACAGACATTTTAAAAGGGGATGTGTACTGAACCTGTATGTGCCGATAGTAAGCATCCGATTACGGATGGTGGCCGGCTAGAGTCAAACCTGGCCAGGCGAAAACGCGCAGCGCGCCCGTAGTTTCAGTCCGCTCCTAGTTGGGGATTAGCTACAGGGTGGCACAAGGCAGGGCTGAAACTGGAGAATAAAAGCAGGAGGTAACGACGCAGAGACAGTAACGCGGAAACGCCGTTCACTTATTACTGATTGTGCTTTCACCTGAGTTAAGTGTTCTGCAGCAGAGCTTAGAGATGTTATGATCCAAATGTAAAATTAGAATTTAAAAAATGTTAATGTTTATTGAGTGCATATGCATGTCACAACAAGATTTGTCCTCTGCATTTAAACCATTCCCTGGGGGAGCAGTGTTAAGTGTCTTACTCAAAGACATAGCTGGTGGGGGGACTGGGATTTGAATCAGAGAGCTTCTACATCCCATTGAGGCATGAGGCCATATAAGGGAAAATTATATAACTGTGTGTAAAATTATACAATTGTGTATATAACTGGAAATAACAGTTTCATGTAGTTACAATGCACAAAACTGAAACATACTGTGGGCACTCCTGGAGCAGCCAGTATCAGTTTCACACAGAACTCAAATCAGGAAAAAAGGGAATAGAAGACTGTGACAGGATTTCCACCGAAAGTAAAACTTTGATGAATTAACAAAGCAGGGAGGCAGTAAATAGAGAATGGCTGCACCCTTATCTGGACTCCATTATCTGACTAAGTCTGACGAAAGCCGCAATGCACAGAATTAATCGTTGGTGGTGTTGATACCACCCACCCTCCCCTGGCCTAGCGAAATAGAACTTTCTAGAATCAAAGCACATTTTGCTTGGCTGTAGCAGCAGTGAAATCGTGCCAGTTGCAGACAGATTAGTAAGGGATATTAACATGCAGGAGTCCACATGCCAGCAGGTGGTAATGGGGACTGCTCCAGGACCATCTGGATCTGCCACAGTCACAGCTGCGCTTGACGAGCTCCCTCGGCTCTCAAGCACCTGCAAAAGCCCCTGGTTAGTTTAAACGGTCACATGATCCAGTTCCATGTGGTCTCTGCTGCTCCACCCAGCGCCAGGCTGGTTACGCTCAACTGTTCCTCTTCCCGGTGTTGTTACTGTCCACAGGCCCTAAATATCCAGAAACACGTCAGTGTACCCACGTTTATTCTCCCTCTGACCCTCCATAAACACGTGTTGGTGTACTTACATTCATTCGTCCGATAACATTTTTGCACAAGATTCATGCCACAGCGTATGGGTTAGAGAGGCTTAGTTAAACCTGCATCCTCAGGGCCGTACTGGGATGTGAGCCCACACCCGTCACCGCCCTGCTGCACGTGCCTTCAGGGAGGCGTGTCTGCATACGTCACAGTCCTGTTGACAGATTTTCTCACGTGTCCAGTGACGGTATCACACCTCTAAGTCTACAATCGTGCTCATAAACCTGTCTTATCCACACTTTTTGTTTAGGCTATTGGACTTTCTTCTGCATTGTTTTAGTTTCTCCTCTTTTTCTTTTGGATCCGATCCTCCTAAGAATGGCTGCTGGTACCGCTTTTGTTTTTTAGCACTATTACCAACAGCTTATTGGAAAAAGAAAACAGTTCTCTCAAAAGTGATTTACACAATAAATATTGAAGTATTTTACCTGTTTATTAACGAAATAGTCGTGCCCTGAAGCAATATGCATTGCCTGCAGCTCAAACATCCGTTCCCGCTAACGTCATTATCCAAAAACTAGCTGTAATATCAGTTTGAATTGGAAAACAGGTATTTAGTTCTCCACATTTTGATCCACAACTTCTCTTGTATTTAAAAAAAATATCTCTTCTTTTATTCCAATTTATCATTTTCAGACTGACAAGTTTCAACTAAATTTTCAATTCTTAAAAATATGAAAGTATAGTCTGTGTCGAACTACAGTGAAAGGAAATGAGGTCTTTAACTGGCCTGGTAGAGAGAAGAATAGGCCAGCGCTGCCCCCTTGTGGCGAAGAGAAGGACATGCAGGAGGAGACAGTGGATGAGGCTGACACAGAAACTGTTGCAAAGTGTCACACACCCTGTGTGTCCATCTCCCATCCTCAGCTCTATGGCTTTATTTCTCAGTTAGGAGTTTTTACCTTGTGTTGGGACAGGGAAGATGGAGGAATGAAAAGCAAAACTATTTGTTTTGGAAAGATGCCAATTTATAAAAATATTATATGACAGGAAAATATGTGGTTCTCTGCACAGTATGGTAGAAGAAAGTTATTTTCTGTCTTAATGCCAGGGCGTGTGTGCATGACCCCAGCTTATTCCTGTGCAGTTCCCACATAAAATACCCCCTCCCCCAATCCACAGCTTACATGTGGAGCTCTGGTGTCTAAAATTTAAAGCCAGTAATGAATGAAAAACAAGACTTTGAAACAAGCAGTTGGCTGGACTACTGTGAGCTGCTGCCAATCATTAATCGTCTACACCAACGGGAATCAAAGTAAAAGTCACTGCCAATGCACAAGGATACCGCACACAACTGCTTTACAAGCAGCATAACCAACTCTGCAGTGTTGGGGGGTGTTAAATGAGATCCCATTCAGGCTGTGTTGTTTCAGGTCAAAGAGGGAATGCCTCTAGCATTTCCACATTTGTTTTGGGATGTATCTGACAGGCTTCGCCATGCAGTATGGCTAAGGAATCTCATTTGTCCACCTCGTCAAAGCAACTAAGGCACCAGCACCGCTGAAAGTTACATTTCACACGTTCCTGTGCATCACTGTATTTGTGTGTGGAAAAGAACATCTAGAACTTCTCCACGAGGCGCTCAGGGCAACTTCAGCTGGCATGCTGTCTAACTCGAACTCCCAGGATCACATCCTGATCAGAATTGGGCCAGATCATTTGAGTGTGTGACCTACTGAAGGATGGGTGGGGAGGTGTGGGAGTGGCTTTGGTGAGCACTGCTCACGATCACATAAACGGCGTTAGCTTACACTTTGAAATGTCACTCAGGTCACCACTGTTTGTTTCCCTCGTTGTCCTTTTTCCCCTTTAATGCCACATTCTCCTGCCTTCTTAC
Source organism: Chitala chitala (assembly GCA_025773905.1). Lineage (NCBI taxonomy): Eukaryota > Metazoa > Chordata > Actinopteri > Osteoglossiformes > Notopteridae > Chitala > Chitala chitala. The sequence goes on from JABJVR010041937.1 coordinate 11,577, forward strand.
CTCCTCAGGTGACAACTCTGCATTTGGTGTTCATGACAAACGACATCCTGTTTTTCTTTCTTTGTTTCCCATGGTACAGTGAACCAGGCTGTCTAGCAGAGCCAGTCACAGGCCTCCTGGGAGAGCAGGGAGACAGAACACACAGGGGAGAGGGGGGAGATGGGGGGAGAGAGACAGACAGACAGAGAGGGAGGGAGAGAGACAGAGTGACAGAACACACAGGAGAGAGGGGGGAGAGACAATGACAGAGAGAGAGACAGACACACAAAGACAGAGTGACAGAGAGAGACAGAGAGATACAGAGGGAGAGAGAGAGAAAGGAACACAGAGACAGACACACAGACAGAGGGGGCTGAGAATCGGGACCCTGGGGCTCTCATGCCGTCTTTTTAAGGAGTTTCACCTCTTTTTTTTAAATACACTGACAAGTGCTGAAAATATGCTCTAAAGACTAAAGTGACTGTTCCCAAGCACTGAATAAGGAGCTGGTTTTTCTTTTGCATGGGAAGACTTTTAAAGATGGTGTTCTGACTCCTCACATATGCTTGAGTGTTTTAAAGATGTTGCTGAATCTCTTACCACGTCCACAGTGTGGAATGAACGATGGAGCTTGCAAGCAGATGTGCACTTGCACAGGAAGGCCCAAATCCACAGGGGGGGACAGGAATCTGTCTGAGGTCACGGTAACCTGCTGGGGAGACAGAGGGGCCCCTCAGGTGGTTTTTGGCTGGGAAGCTCACAGACACCATCCCTGCTGATCTCCATGGAGAACACATTATCTAATTTCCCGCAGATGAACACACAGACTTCTGGGACATGTCAGGGATCACACCCTCCTGATATATGGTGTGACATCATTGACATCTATAGGGAACCGTTAGAGGTGACATGCCAACAGTGACCCAATAAGGAAGCTTTTAGATAGCAAGATTAAACGTGGTCACCAGGGGGAGTGTGCCCACTAAGTGCTGCTCTTTACGTTTCTACAATATTAGTAGAGCTTTGAAATTAATTCAGTGCACACAGACTTAGAAGACGAAGTTGAGCATAGAGTCATTGTATAAAGAACTATTCCATTTAAACTGAACTATAGCCACTGTATGAACAATTGTCAGTCCATAGAGATCATGTCTTTGAAGATGTTACCTAAAGTGTCAACATCATGCATGGGAATGACTGTGTAGATACTGGGGATAGTGTTGGTCACCACGATTACGTCCACATTCCAGAATGCTTCCACACTGCCTGGTCTGTATACGACATGGGTAGGGTGTATGTTTGTTTGTGCTTTGGAGGGGCCAGGAAGCACCGGTGAGTCTCTGTGTAAGAGCAGGTATAAGGAGTGCACGTCGTGTCCTAATGCCTAACCCACATGGCTGCCTCATCTCACAGATTATCAAAGGGAAGATGAAGAAGAAGGACTTCCTCCTGTTCTTTGATGGATCCAGTCATGCGTTTGTAAAACACCCACCAAGTAGCATGTTACATGGGCTGATCTTCATGTGCCTGGGTTTCCCTTCAGCTGTACAAAGGATAAAAGGATGCGGAGATGGTGTCCACTCCAGAGTATGGCACACTACCCGTCCTGCTGAAACACAAATGTCTCCTATTCTGAACTTCACTCCTTCAGTATTTACAGTTAAACCGAACACACGTGTGATTAAAAGAAACCTGAGGTAGCAAAAGTGTTTATCTGTGCTGAGCCTCACATCTTGGAGTTCTCCACAAGGCTCTCGTTCACCGTCGTCCCTGACAACGCTGCCACCCCTGCACCCTCCCCTCCCAAGCTTTGGAACCTGATGCTCGTCGGACCACAGGGTTATGGAAGAAACCTCACAAAGAACAGTGTTGTTCGTTCTGCCTCTTTAAAATGCGCCCTCACTGTCCACTGCGGTGAGTGTGGTTTACCCAGCACCTGGACTGAGCAAGGACTGGGACAAGCCCCCCTACTGAACTGTCCCCCCTCCTCCCTGTCCTGGAGACTGCAGGTGCAGCACTTTCATAGGTCACGTTGTCTCGATGACACAGTATTTAGGAGCAGCGTTCATGCTGAGAGAGGCTCTGTCCGCCTTGTTTTACAGACACAAGGAGGGCCTCAGATGTTCAGCCACCCTCCAAGCAACAGAGTCACGATCAAAGGAGAAGTTTGTCATCTTAAACTTGTGTGACGGGTTGACGTGGTTGGGGGGGTGCTGGCACTCAAGGTCAAGAGCAGGGAGGGGGGCTGAACAGAGACCTGTCTGTGCAGTGGTCAGAGGAAAGGGTGGAGGCCAAGCACTGGCCACAAGGCTCAAGACGGCGCTTTCTGAGCTACGGCAGCACAGATATTTGTTTTCTCTGATGTGGACGGGTGCTGGGGCTGCAATGGTGCGTGTTTGTGCTGCTGGCTGAACTGCAACAACCTTCAGAAATGCCCCAGCGCCCCACCACTCTGACAGCAGCTGAAGGTGAATAGGGAACAAGTGCTGCAGAACGTTTGTGTTATAGCAGGGGGAGGGGGCCAGAATTCACGCTCTGGAAGAATCTGACTATCCTGTCAGGGACACCCCCCCCCCCCCCTCCACATCTGGCTAGCCTGGGTGGGAAATTGGGAACAGCTGTGTGGATGAAAGGCAGGAGAGAGACTCTGAAATATAAAACCTGCGACTCGACAGGTGAGACCACGTGTAACTGAACCGATACCCATCATGCACTGGTTTGGAGGCCTGGCCCGTCACAGAAACCAAAAGTTTGTTTGTATGGTTAGAGCTGAGATGCCATCTAGTTGACTTCTTCTTTCTGTCATAAGAAAGTTTTCATTTATCATTCTCTCTCTCTCTCTCTCTCTCTCTCTCTCTCTCTTGCTTGCTCTTTGTCCCTTCCCCCCTCTCTATCTCTCTCTCTCCCTCTCTCTCCCTCCCCCCCTTGCTCTTCCTCTGTCCCTTCCCCCCTCTCTCTCTCTCTCAGTCCCCCCTCTCCTTCTCTCTCCATCACACTCTCTCTCTATCCCTTCCCTTCTCTCTCTCTCTCTCTCTCTCTCTCTCTGTCCCTTCCCTTCTCTGTCTCTCTCTCTCTCTCCCGCTCCCCTTCTCTCTCATCTATAAATTCCTTTTTCACCTACTGATTACACAGATATGGGTCTTTCGCCATTACCTGGAGCCCTGAGTGAAGTTACCCAGCTCTGTTGGTCACCCATGTGTGGTCCTGTTATTCCAGGTGCACTAGGCAGATCAGTCTGGAAGTTTAAAAAGTCTTTTCCAAGCCACAAAGTATTACAGGGAGGGACATTTTAACAGAAATTCACTTCAGCAAAGTTAATGAACTGAATGCAAAAAGCCCAAGAATGAGGGCAGGTATGACTGAAGATAAAATAATGAAAGTAAGCACAGTATTTCAAGGAGAGACAAGACACACACACACACACACACACACACACATTCACACAAAAGTGAAACCTTTCACTGGTTTAACAAAAGTTTTGTTTCTGAATTTAAACTGAAATGTGGTATTACATTTTATGATGGGAATTTCAAACATGTCCATCCATTTAATTGATGCTACTCATGTTCATCTCTGTGATTCGGTCAGTCTATGCCCTGTTCCTGCTGGAATTACATCACAATCTAAACGAATATTTTCACCACAGCTGAGAACATCTCCAACCTACATGTCAGACATGCTGAACCTGTTATACTTTGCAGGGTGCTGTTGCAATAGAGCCCTCATTTGGCTTGCAGCAAGTGCCACGCTGATCACCGCTGGGTGATTTTCAGAAGATGTCAGGAAGCTCTGAAAGGCAGCGATACATCTCCATGCTGAAGGACAAAATGTTGCAGAACACAAGAAGATTTCTGTGATGCCAGTTCAATTGTTTACAAACAACAAGGCAACAACTCAAGGTCTTCACCTTGCCCTGACTGGTAGTTTTCCCATAATGCCTATTGATAACTTTCTAAAAATCAATCTGAAACAATCCTTGCAGGGAAAGAACATTATACAAAATCATAATTGCCAGTGTGCTCCTAGGCAGGACAATGTCAAGTGTAGTTATTACAACCCAAAATCCAGGCAATAAGGGGGTCAACAACAGGACCTGTGTGTTTTGAAATTCCTGATGGAAGAATCTAGAAGGAAACGGTTGGTGGATATGGTCTCAGGCTAGGCATTTACAAAAAGCTGCCTGGTTAATTAAAATTCTTAGTTTTCTTGCAGATGGATGATACATCTTTCTAAAATTTTCATTATAATTCAAGCAAGCAGTGGAAACAAATGTTTGTAGGGAGGGGGTGTTGTTTCTGCTCCAAACAGCCGAGCTGTGTGAGACACACACGCGAATAAATAAACGCTGCTGGATTCGGTACTGCCCAGGCAAGCTCCTGCATATTAATCGTGGCTGCAAGTCTCCTCTGGCCCTGCAAGGGCTGAACAGAATTAAGAAATAATGTTTGTGGAAACCTCAGCTATGCAGACTTAATGTCAGACAGCAGTGTGTGAAAAGGCAGCCTACATGTGCTCCAGTTCGCTCACAAGAATCTCCTTAAATACGCGCTTTTCAGCTGCTGCTCTACAGTCAAACACATCTGCACTTCATGCACTGTTTTTGTTTGCTCATTGGCATTATTAAACACGTACATTTTCTAAACATTTCCTAGATGTTTCCTAAATGTTCTGCTACCCTTGACTATTGATAAAGGCTATATGTGTTTAACAGCTCGGTATTTAAAGACACACACTGAAGAGACAAAGTAGAGCTGCACAGCGCTGCACCACCTGAGCTAATTAAATCTGAGCCAAGCTGACGCACCCCTGACTTACTCAGTGTCTCCACACGTCCTGTTTTGGGTCATTAAAGCACAAACCCTTTATGGCATGACCATCGTTGGGAGGGCCAGCTTGTATGTTCATTTAAAATGCACTTTGGACACACCTGTAAACCCATGCAAAAAGAAAGCTGATGGTCAGTGTACCATTATTGTCCTGAGAAAGAGAAGGACACCTTTGCACCCCCATGGCAAAAGACGCAGCAAGACAATAAAATCTCCATTCGGCTCTCGCCCTCAAACATTATTTCACGATGGACAAATTCCAATGCCACATTCTACCTACCGGAGATTTTTAACTTCATGGACCGTGAAGATATTTTTGTACAATAGCAGTGATCTCTGATCTACCATTTAATCCACCATGGTGAAGTACATTATCAGGAGCACTGGATCTGTCTAGGTTCATTTTTGGGCTGGGACATTTTAATCTGAAGATCACTCAGTATTGTACTGAGGTAGTGGTAGCACGTGAGCCTGTCCACAGCTCATGGTTTTGATGTTATCAGTCCCTCAGTCTAGACTCCTGAATTTCCAAACTGCGGCTTCACGTCCGTGACTGCATACTAATACAGGAAGTGCATTCCCACCTGGTGTGCGGTACCTCACATCTGGTACTTGACCAGCCACAGCTGGAGTGATGGTCCCCGATATCATGTCCAGTTTGAAGCTGCTACACCCTCCAAGCAGAGTCTTAGAGCTATAGACATCTAGGGCTTGCTCCATAGCTATAAATCAGGCCAGAATCATCAGACATGGTTATCATGGAAATCAGTGAGCTGAGCTGCAGTTCTGCTCCTCACCAGCAGGGGACAGTGGGTAACAAAGCAAGGCAGCCTAGCACTGGGCAGTCTGCGTGTGGCCGGTGGTCTTGGCTGCGTGCTTATGGAGGACACCCTGGCGAAGAGGTCATCCTGGTGAGATACAACGGAAGTGTGACTTCAGCCCAGGAGGGTCATCCTTCTTGGGACAAGAAATCAAACTGCAAAAGACATTGGAAAGAATAAAACTGTTTACCAACATTAATTTTCACATACCAGTACTTAGAATCTGAACTGTATATGATAAAAGAAAAATGTTTCATTGTTAGGTGAGGATGGATTACTACTGGTGCATAGATACTTCTCTCTTTAAATAATAAATAAAATTTATTAAAAAAAAATTATTACAGGTGTGTTGCATATTTGACTGCTTTGCCCAAAGCAGAATTTCAGGTGTATATTTTATTTAAACACTTCTGATTGAGTTCACTTGCCTGAGGATACAGGACCTGAGATCTACAGGGACTTGAACTTGCAGCCTAGTGAATAGGTGTGTGTCCTTGGTATCACTCCTGCCTCTCCTGTGTGGTGTCAGCGTGCCCCTTTGGTCTCCGAGCGAGGCAGCATGCGTCACATTGTGTGCAGTCCCAGCTCAGCTGTCAGTCTTTGAGGTTCAGCTCAAACAGAACGCAGGGGGTCCGCCGAACCCCGGGTCAGAACCGCCATGTGAGACAACACTTACTGTTGTCTGCTGTAAGCCTTCTGCAAAACTAATGCCAGACTTTATTCAGGAGTCTTCAAACGTATTCTGTTAAAAAACAAGCAAGTCTAACACCATAGGTGGCCCAATTAAAACAGTAATAGCAATTATAATACAAATTTTAAATTATTATCCTAGTTGTTCACTGTCAATATGTACATCACTTCTTGGGAAGCCTGTTAAATGTCACATTTTTTATGTAAAACCACCACACGTATTTCTTGTTGCTTTAAAATCAAGTTGCAGCTTGTATTATGGGTAAATCAGCTCGACTTTACTACTATTACAGACAAATGAAATCTTGAAACTATATCTTTGCGTAGGTTAATAACAGGAAGTACAATCACAATCTTGTTTTTCTATATCCCTTTAATGATGGCTGCAGAAGGCCAGTAATCCTACAGCATGCAGTTGTATATACAATGTAAATTAAACTCTGACGGTCTCGAAGAAAGACATAATGGCAGCATCTAACTGGAATTAATAGTGATGAATTGCTACGTGGAAACTATATACATTTGAAGAAACTTTATGGTTTTAAACCATGTGGTAATAAAGCATTTCAGCAGAGGTACAAAGTAGGTTAGTGAGATAAATATGGCGTAAGTAATTTAGATGACCAGCTGCTACGCCAAATGGGGAAATGGAGCGCATTAACATGCTGTAAGGCCCCCACCCACCCTGTCTGCTTTGTGTCCGCCCCCGCCATAATTCCCAGTAGCCGACAGTTTGCAGTGGTTTGTCGTAGAGCATAACTTTTGACAGCTGTTCCCCATTGTGTGTGTGTGTGTGTGCTTGTGGGGGGTGGGGGGTGACACACCCATGCGGGACGCAGGGCTGAGAGTGTACACTAGTGACTCGTGAGCTCGTTACTAGGTCCTGTCCACGGCCGCCTCCCTAAGCACCTCCTCACCTCCTCTTTAATCAGCCACTCTCCCATCATTAGACAGTGAACAACACAAAATATCTCCCCTTTAGAAAAATTAATGAACAAGACCAAAGCCACGTACCGAAGCATTGGATTTACAGTAAGAGGCCTGTAAAATGTAACTTTTCACAGCAAAAAATTGAGATGTCTAAATATTTGAAAAGTACTTAGTAGGGTGTAGGTGTGGTCTCATGTTAGCACTGGTTCTGTCCAGAAGAGCTCGCCGACTGGACCGTGTCTTGGCTGCGGGTCAGTGGTTTTGGGGAGGCCTGAGGACTGAAGGTAAACACACTGAGCCTTGGAAACAGAAGTCTACAGACAGCCACCATCTGTTCAAAAGCCAAACACTGAAAAAGAAGTGGGATGGGTGAGGGGGAGAGATTCCCTTGGTCTGGTGTGTGGTTTGGAGCTGACGACGCTTGTCTGTTTCCCTGCCCTCACCTCTCCGTCCAATCCTCTCTGCTGCTCCCAGGCCTCAGCCAATTAGATGCTAGGTCACGGGTAGTCTACCTCCAGCAGGTCGACTGAAACGGTACAGTGGCAGTTACACAGGAAAAACCTCACTTGCTGTAAAAGTCTCTGGGACATACCATTCTATCCATTTGTTTTTTCACTTACTCAATAATTATTGAGAAATGAAGTCATTCACTTAGATAAGGACACAGAAATGTAAACTGTGCAGGTCTCAGTAGGTCGTAAATTGAACAACAGTTCGTAGTGAGACAGAAACCAGAGGTCAGTTAGACGGTTAGAACTTTCAGCAGGACAGCAATGAGGACAGATCCAGGGAGCACGTACACACACACACACACACACTCACAGACTCAGGTATATTTAAATGACATTTATGAGGTTCTGTCGACATTCCGCAACAAGTCAGAGTCAGCACCTCAAGAATTAGTCAAAAAGAGTCAGTTTCTAAAAATGAGTGAGTCGTCTATATGGGGCTCCTGTGACACTCCTGGAATTAGAGCTCAGGCAGAGAGAGGGACCGAGAGTCATATGTGGGTGTCTTAAATGGGTCTGACTCACCTCAGTTGGGTCCGAGTCTCTTCAAATGGGTTTGACTCTTTACACGAGTCTGGCTCTCTTCAAAGGGCTCTGACTTGATTCAAACGGGTCTGACTTGCTTCAAATGTCTTCAACCCAGCTGTAAATTGTGGCGGGGGTGAGAAGGCAGTAGGGCCCACTTAGAGGACATGCCAGCGTGGGTGGGCGAGGGGAGGGGCTCCCGTTGCCTCTCCTTTCAGCATGAGAGCCACTGATGCAGGTGAAAATGGACACGTTAAAGAGGCTGCACTCACATAACACAGATCCTGCGTCTGTTTCACATGTAACATCATACCTCAGCACACCCATGCAAACTGCTCCAGCCCTCCTTCTGCCCACCCCCAGAGGGCTTGAAGCCTCAGTACCTGTACTGTTGGGTCGGCACCCCCCAGGAAAGGACAGGCGGCCGCATGATTTGAATAAAGCCGAGACTGACCTGGTTTGAGCAGAAGGTGGCCTTTAGAGGCAGGAGGGAGTATGTAAGGACACGGTTATTATTGTGTGTGTGTGTGTGTGTGTGTGTCTGTGTGTGTGTGTGTGTGTGTACATATATAAACTTGTGACTTTTTTTTCCTTGCATATTTATATCTTCCCTATATCTCACAAATGCACACCTGCCTTACAAAGACACCCCTAAAGTCATACATAAGCAAACGCTTCACAATTCCACAGTACAACCCTAGGAGGAAGACTGTGAGAATGGTCTTCATGAAAAATGGATGAGAGCAGTGTGAGTGGGGAGGAAATGATCTTCGGGGTAGTGTGGGGGAGTCAGGCTGGGGGAGCAGAGCTCGCCAACGACTTTGAATTGTTGCAAAAAGAATAGGTTGCATCAATAAGACGGGAGCGTGTCTGCTAAGCAGGCAAGATAAAGAAACAGAAACGCCATGTTACAGGACGACCTTTACAAGCTTCCAGCTCACATTGTTCTGTGGAGGAACAGTGGAGTATCTGGTCTCCATGCCAACATGGGTTTCAAAGGAATTCCATCAGTCTGAGTGGAAAAAGCCGACCTGAAACAGACCAGTTATGTTCCCAGCTGAATGAGAAGATGTTGGGATGGAGTCTGTACTGTGTAACACTTACGCACCACAGAATTAACACCATTTTACAACTTAATAATGGCGTTAATGAATTAAGCCCATACGTCATGAAATGAACATCAACAAATCAACCTTAGCTGAGAATAAAGATTAACCCAGTGTCACATGGTGGAGAGGTGGGATAAAGCCCACATCAGACGGTGAACAGTAGGACAAACTGAAAGTGTAAATTGTTGGATAAACTCAATTTCAGATGGTGTACAGTGGACTAAACCCCATGTGAGATAGTGGATAGTGGGATAAACCCCATATCAGATGGTGCAGAGGTGGGATAAACCCCATGTCAGATGGTGCAGAGGTGGGATAAACCCAATGTCAGATGGTGCAGAGGTGGGATAAACCCCATGTCAGATGGTGCAGAGGTGGGATAAACCCCATGTCAGATGATG